>JANAVB010012250.1:0-26119 GCA_029216955.1 Iris pallida | reverse complement strand
GCCTTTTTCGAGAACTGTTAAGTCACAGATACTGAGTGCACCAACTCCAGAAGATCGTACTTCGGTTTACCCGCTTGAACGGTTTTCTTGTGATCTTTGTCTGTACACAGACCTCACACTTCTCTACTTCTTACCCCCGCATTTGTAGATAAGTCCTAGACTAGACATCTTGTTTATTCTTTTACAATGAATATGTCCTAGTCTATTATGCCACAACTCAAGAGAACCCAGAAGAAGAAACTGCATTCACTATCTCCATAGTTACAAGTTGAAGTTTGAACATCCCTTCGGTGTAAAAGGCCTTCCCGAAGTATATCTTTATAGGACATAACGACTTGACCATCGTTAATGTCCATCCTCAAGCCTGCGTTGCAGAGCAGGCTTCCAGAGACCAGGTTCTTGGCTATAGCAGGTACATGCTTCACATTCTGAAGCGTCAGCGACTTCCCCAAAGTCAGTTGCAATACCACCATCCTGATCCCGAGTACTTTAGCTTGTGTCTGGTTTGCCACCATAACCTTCTCAGAAACAGGTTGGTACGGTGAACCACTCATTCTTTGAGCAAACATGACACGAGGCTCCAGTGTCTATCCATCAGTCCGTGTCAATTCCAGCTAAGTTAACCTGCGCAATCATAGCAACAAAGTTAGCCTCACCTTGCTCCTTTTGTTTTCGTTTTTCTTTGTAGTCCCTCTTCCAGTGGCCTTTCTTGCCACAGTTGAAACAAGTTCCAGGTTCTTTCGACTTGGGCTTGAACTGAGCCAACCTTACCTTCAGATGGTAAACATCTTTCTTCTTTTGGTAGGGGCCTTCTGCTTCCCTTTAAAATTTCCTCCTTGCACCATGTTCGCCTTAGCCATCTGCTTGGACAAGGCGTCCACTTTGAGTTGAGCCCTCTGTCACGACCCGCACCCAGATTAGGGGCACGAGCACGTGGTTACGTCCAGCCTACGCCGCAGAATCTGCAGTAGAACGCTGTATATAGGGTCTGTAAATACTACAACTAAAATAGATAAAGGTACCTGTACAGTATATACACTCAGAATAGAGGTGACATAGCAATACAGTCTCAATCACAAAGTAAAACTAAGGTAGATAGCATGGAAAGAAAATATGATAGATAAAAGCAGGAAATAAGTTCAAGATCCACACAAGCCCAAAGCTATACACAACACCACAGAGTCACAGAAATAAATATAAGATACTACAATCTAAAAGTACTAGCTGGCTCGCAGGCCAGGCAAACCTAACTAAGCTACATTACTCATGGTGAGCAAAGTCTAGTGGCTCTACTAATAAGCCATGGTCCAGGTCTACTCCATCAGAATCTACCCAATAATAGGTCGGACAATCTGTCTCAGAATCATCTGTAATATATCAACGGTATCCTGTCAGGAAAATGAGCAAGTACAAACACCAACAGCAGTTTCATATGAATTGACAAATTCTATGAGACAGTATAATAAAATACAAGACAAAGATATAGGACGACTTGGGAACCATTCAAAAGCCGAGTTACAACTCTTAAACCAAACAAGGACCGGGGTTTAATCCTTCTTCCGAACAGGACTTAGTCTCCAATCAAGGTACAGTATAAAGGTATGTAGAGCATGTGAGTAAATGAAATCATAGCATGGTGAGAAAGTACAGAAAGTAGAGCTAAAATGGATATAAGATACGATAATAATGTAAAATATGATTTGAATTATTAGAGCGATATGTGATCGGCTTTAGGTAAGTGACAAGACAGGTTATCCACTTGGCCCGACAATCGTACGGTAATCTCACGAAAAGTCATGCCGGCCAACCTGGATAACAAGCGCACGGAGGTATCTGCTACACCCTACGTAAGGTGAGAGTGGCGCAAGCAAAATAGTGACAAGAGACTTTGATCACATAACCCCTAATAATTCTCCAATCCTCGAATAGTATAACGGATCCGGACATGGCACGTCATGACACGAGATTCAAAAGCAGGAGGGCAGCCCACTCCCAAATCGATGTCTATATAAGTACACGAAACACGAAATATCACGAACCAATATACCACGAAAATCCAGGAATAATATCTCATGACAGGATCCGACATATACTAGTCAGTGATCCATCGTGTCGGGAATCAAGTAAGACACTACAACTGAATCGGATATAGTAGATATCAAGACAATGAAAACTATCAGTGAATGTACTCGCCTGTGTCCTGAGCTGATAAGGTGAACAGACGCTCAGAGTAATCACAGACCTAAAATAAGATACTATATGTCAAACAAGGTTTTATATTGAAAAGAAAACTAATTTAAGTCATGATATGCAAGTCTAAGTCAAACTAGGTCAATTTAGGTCAAACTGGGTCAAACTGGGTCACACTGGATCATACTAGGTCACTGGGAGTCAATCCAAGTCAAACTAGGTCAAACGGGATCAAAGGTTGACTTACATTGACTTTTGGTCAACTGGTCAACTCTGATCAACTTTGGTCAACTCTAGGTCAACCCTAGGTCAAACTAGTCTAATGTTGACCAACTGTTGACTTTCAGTCAACTGGTCAACTCTGGTTTGGTTTTGGTCAAATCTAGTCACTTATAGGCTAAGTTTGACTCTCGGTGGACTTTTGTTGACTTTTGGTCAAAATGGTCAACCGAAGTCAAAACTAGTCTAGGAGCGCTATTTCTGACCATTACCAACCAAGAAACCAAGTTCTAACCATATCTTAAACTCTAAACTCAATACCTTAGCTTCTAGGCAAATACCTATACTTACCCTTAACAATGTATTCCCGATACCTTGCCCATTACAAAGGAAATCCCGCTAATTCTCAAGATACTAGCCTAGGCTCCTTAGGGTAGCTAGATACTATCCTATCTAGGGTTTATCTACCAAGAAATCCTAGTGCCTAGGTCATCTAGTCCATCTTAGGATACATGTTGGTTATCCCAACATTACCTTACCATAGCCTACAATACCTTATCCTAAACTTCTAAAATACTAGCTAACCATACATACCCAAAATACTCATTCACTCACTCACTCACATTATCACATATAGGCTCTCCTATAGGCTCACACACATGCTTACACCTATAGGCTATTAGCTATATATATATATACTCCTTAAAGACACTTATATAAACTCACACATACACACACCACATAGGCATATAGTGGTCTGATTTATGGGTTGGTTTTAGGGACTGTTTTGGCTGTCATGTAGGGCATGTTCAAGGACTAATTTAGGACTGTTACTGTTGTCCATTTATGGACTGGTTTGGGGTTGCCAAATGGGACTGCTTGGGACAGGTTTAAGGCTGATTCAAGGCTGGTTTACAGGGCTAATAAGGACAGGTTTTGGGACAGCTATAGGCTAATATATGGTAGCCAATGGACTGGTTTAGGGACTGAATAGGCTGGTTTAGAGGGCCTGAAATGGGGGCTGATATATGGGCTAATAAGGCTGGTCCTATAGGAATTCCAAGGGCCAAATGTGGGCTGAACCCTCCCCCTTAAACTGCTGTTTCAGCATCAAATGACAGTCCCCTTGGGGACTGTCCAGATCAGGAAATCAGTCCCCCTTGTGGGGACTGATACACTGCACTGCAGTGTAAAATCCCCCTGTTACCAGCAGCTCCCCCCTCCCCCATTTCACTCTCTAATCTCTCACTCTCTCACACTCTAACTCCTCTCAAACTCTCTATACAAACACACATACATACACATATCAACTCCACCACCCACTCTCAATCCTTCCCTCTCTTGGCCGAATCTTCCCACACCCCTTCTACACATATAAATACACATATTGACACACCAATGTATATATACATATAAATTAGAGAGCCTATATATATATATTATATATATATATATATATATCTATATATATATATATCTACAACAAAAATATATATATATATAAAACAAAACACAAAAAAAAATTATATATATATATATATATATATATATATATATATATATATATATCTATATATCTATATATATATATATATACACATAGATGAATAAATATGATACAATATTACAATATGACACATTGAAAACACATTCTCTAAACAAATAGAAATCTGAGATTTAAATCTAATACTCATTTAAACAATATATGTATTAAATACAAGTGTCCAAATAGGGTTTTTTTCCACTAGGACACAATACCACACCAGGACACCTAGAAGTCTCCAAATGGACACGAAACGGACGCAAATGGAGACACAACCATGGGAGTCATTCCTATGGGTCTAAACTCATCCTATATGCATGAAGAAATGAAAAGAAGAAGAGATTTATACCTTCCGGTAGATCGAATATAAGAAAAGCCTTCCCGATACGACACTGACACATAGGAATCCCAAATAGACACAAATGAGCTCCGAATCCTCCAAAACTTGGCTAGCGTCCTCCTTAGGTTGAGTAGAGAAGGAAAGAAGAAGGTTGGGTGGAAGAATCAATTGATTTGGTGGAGAAATATATAAAAACCCTCTCTAAAATAATTGGGGAAGAACAAGATAGAGAAAGTGGAGTGGAAATAAAACAAAATGAGGCTCTCTCTCCTCCTAGCTAGGGCCGGCCATGAGTAGTTGGTTTTCTCCCTATTTAATGTCTAAAATGCCCTCCCACTAATCTATTGATTAAATATTAGGAAAGGGTTTAAGTCGAGGCTATTTTAGTCATTCTAAATCTCTAATCTAACCAAACCCTATCAATAAATAATTAGTCTAACCACTAACTAAAATTAATATCATGTGGGCCATGGCTAACTAATGTGTGGGTCCCACTAGAGTCAAAAACTACCCCGGGTCTCCGATACAAGTCGGATTGAGTTGAAATTCGAACCCGACTCAAATAACCTAAAAAAATATCATAAATAAATAAAATTCCAAATAATTCTAAGGTAGAAAAATGACCAAAATACCCCTGTTCATGAAAACTGATGGTGACAAATCTATCCACGTTAAAAAAAAATTTGTCCTCAAAATTAAAACAAACATACATTGAAATCACATGCAGAAACATAAAAAATTATACCTCAGGGCTCGAAGAGATAAGGAAAACGCTCCCGCATGTCGTCCTCTCTCTCCCAGGTAGACTCACCTGGAGAGTGATGCCTCCATGCAACATAAACCAAGGGTATAACCTGGTTCTGGAGCACCTTCTCCCTACGATCCAGAATCTTCACTGGCTGCTCTGGATAGTGAAGAGTAGGCCCTACCTCGATCGCTGAATGGTCCAATACATGGCTGGAGTCTACCACGTACCATCTCAGCTGCGACACATGGAACACGTTGTGTACCCCCTCTAGCGTAGGTGGTAAGTCTAGTCGATAAGCCACTGCACCGACCCTCTCAAGGATAGTGAAAGGTCCGATGTAGTGAGGACTAAGCTTTCTGCCTCCGCCAAACCGAATCGTGCCCCGTGTCGGAGAAATCTTCAGGACCACCAAAGCACCAGCCTAGACATAAAACAAACTCAGCACACAGGACAAACAAAATCACAAGCATCACAAAAAGGAACTGAAACTAACCTCGAACTCTAACGGTCTCAGGTGGCTATCGGCCCAATATCGCTGCCTATCCTGAGCCACCCGAAGTCTGTCTCTAATCAACCTGACCTTCTCAGCTGCATCTACTACTATCTCCGGGCCAAGCAGCACTCTCTCGCCAATATTGTCCCATGACATGGGAGTACGGCATCTCCGTCTGTATAGAGCCTCGAATGGCGACATCTCTATACTGGCCTGATAGCTGTTGTTGTAAGCAAACTCTACCAGGTGAAGATGGTCCTCCCAAGAACACCCGAGATATAGCACACACGTGCGAAGCATATCCTCCAAAGTCTAGATAGTCCTCTCCGACTGCCCGTCTGTCTGGGGGTGATAAGCGGTACTAAACTTGAGCGAGGTGCCCAAGCTAGCCTGCAAACTCCTCCAGAAGTGGGAAGTGAAACGGCTATCCCGATCTGAAACTATGCTCACAGGAACCCCATGCAATCGCACAATCTGACGAACGTACAGCTCTGCCAGCCTCTCCGTAGACAACCCCACCTTGGAAGGCAAGAAGTGGGCCGACTTGGTCAATCTATCAACTATGACCCAAATCGCGTCTTTTCTTCCAGGAGATCGTGGAAGTCCGGACACAAAGTCCATGGTGATGTGCTTCCACTTTCACTCAGGAATGGGTAGTGGCTGTAGCAACCCACCAGGCCTCTGTCTCTCGGCCTTCACCTGCTGACAAACCAAGCAGCGAGATACAAACTGAGCCACCTCGTACTTCATGAAGTACCACCAAACGTGCTCCCTCAGATCTCTGTACATCTTGTTGGCCCCAGGATATATAGAGTACTGAGAGCGATGTTGAAGTACAAGTTGGCAACTCTAGAGGGGGTGAATAGAGTTTATGTCAAAAATGATCAATTAAAAATTTAAACTCTCTTCACCAACTAAATAATCAGAGTAAAGTAAATGCAGAAATAAAGAGTAGAGAGCAAGCACAAACACAACAAGATTTTTAACCTGGTTTCCCTCGTGGAGGACTAGTCCAGGCCTGAGAACTCTAGCTCAGGATTGAAATCCACTATTTGTGAAATAGGGTTACAACCACGTGCCTTTTCACAGAAGAGCACGCCAAACTTCTTTTAATGATTGCTTTGGCGAAACTTGGACTTTTCCAAGTGGCTTACAACTTCTTGCACTTCAAACTTCTAGCTGGATCGTACCGAGCAACTTGGACGGTTGGAAAGTTTGAATGCTAAGTGGATGGGAAGGTAAGGCTCTTGAATATATAGGCTATATAAGAGAAGAAGAAAAGAAGAGTGGATGGTTTCAAATGAGAGAAACCAAGGCCTATTTATAGGGTTCGGGGTAGGCAGAATTCGGCCAGAATTCGGTATAAATAATTCAATTTTTTGGCCGTTGGACAACTAGCAGTGATCAAGACCTAAAAATCAGCATCATGAATTTTAGGGGACCGAGTTCGGCCCGAACTTTGTGTGAGGCAGAGTTCGGCCCGAACTCTATCTTCTATGGACAGAATGTTGTTTATAGGCTTTTGATGCATGGGTTGATTTGGATTTAGGCTAAGTAAACCTATAAAGCTATGGCTAGCCCAAAGTTGCTCAGTCTGACCCAACGTACATCATTCTATACTCAAGAACAATAAAAATACAGACTCCAGTATACACAAAATAGTGAAAGTCCAAGCAGATGTGATCTTGAACCAATGAGCTGAGTAGATTGATTTTAGAGCTTGATGTGTCAAATTGTATTATGACAAATATTGTTTTGTTAATTGTCAAGATTAGGTTGATTGTGATCCGATTTGGGTCAACAATCTCTCCCATTTTGATAATTGACAAAATATGATATTTGTATGACCAATATTCATACCTGGACACATTATGGCTCCCCCGTACTTGAACAATCGTACTCCCCCGTAAATTGATATTTTCTGTAAATACTCATCCAAATATACATATCCAAGGATACACAATTTATAGTGCTAATACATATAGCAATGGTCATAGTATGAAGACAAATATCAATGGTTCTCCCCTTTTGACAATCAGCAAAAATGGAGACAAAAAGATAGAAATGAAACTACCAACCACATAATGAAAGAGAACATGTAAGTAGTAGAACTAAATAAAAGTAAACTGAGCCATAGAGGTCTAAAGACATAAAAACATAAGCAAACTGAGTAAAAAGAAACAAAGTACCAAAATAAAAACAGTCCTAATCATCAGTAGCAGTACAAATGGCCATATCCATCAAGGAGCATGAGAAGGCCCCGCACCATCAGAATCGGTACGACGGGGATCCACAAATGATGAAGTCGGATCAAGATAGCGACGAACCCACGAATCTTCAATGCGATAACTGTCGCGAGACGGATCACGCAGCATCGGAATCGGCATCGTCGGATGGGAGGCCATGGAGTAATGAATGTCATGGATGGAGTTGCTGAGCGCACTCATCTACAGAGTAGTGCGGTAGTCCATCTGCGTCCATCGATCATCCATCTCGGCCCAGCGCTCGTCCTCCAAACGGAAGCGATCGCGAAGCATAGTCTGAAGAGAGTCCAGTGTAGCAGTGGACTCGAAAGCAGATGAATCAGGAGTAGCAAAGGGAGCAGAAGAGGCAGGCTCCTTAGCATCATCGGACTCAGATGGGCGATAGCAGCAACAGTTCTCCTTGCCTTAGTCAGAAAGGCAGGAGGGGGCAAGGACTGACACTGATCCAATGGAACATGAAAGGCACGAAAAATCAAAGGAATATACATAGAATAAACCAAAGATTTTGGTTTAGGCCTAGCACGAATCATCCAATCCATCATCGTGCGAGGGAAGTTGAAGGGGACACAAAAGTGAAGAAAGAAGAGAATTTCATAGAAATTATTATTGAGATGTTTAGCCATAAGTTTCGAGGGGAAGGATTGGGAGAACAAAGATCACCTTGAAACTTTCCAACATGGTTTCTCCGGGAAAAACAAAGTCCCGAGCATCATCAAGCCATTCCCAAGTGTTTGGGTTGGGCAAACCAAGTAGGTCGGCTAACTCAAAATCATCAAACGATATGTCTATACCGACGACACATGAATAGATGTGTGTCCGGTCATAAGTCATGTTGCAATTAAACATTTGTATGGCATTCGCATATATCGGTTCACGAGTTGCAACAAGCTCATCAAGACATAAGTCACGAAAATTAGGAAGAAAATTGAAAAATACCGTAAATTTAATTGGGTGTCTCGCAAAGACACGACGATGACGGGAGTCGGCGAACCATGCGTTGGACGCATCTAAGGACACAAAAAGACGGTCATCGTATGTGTCGGCATTGATGGGTGGAGGTGGATTAAAAAGAGGGTGCACCAAGTTAGGAGAAGGATGAGGAATAGGTTGTGGTGGAGGATGAGGTTGAGGGTTTGGATTAGGATTAGTAGAGGATTCACCAATACTTCTCCTTGGTTTTTTACCCCTACCAAGCAACCTAGGAGCCATGGAATAAAAAATTGAGATGTGAAGAGAAAGGGAGAGATATACCTTACAAGAGACCTAAAATAGAGGATAACAAACTCCAAGATTGACTTCTTTGAGTTTGGAGAGTAATTTCCCAAGGATTGTAGCCTTCTAGGGTTATGGTTTTGAAGAAAATATAAGTGGAGATGGAGGAAGAAGACAATGAAGGAGAGAGAGAGGGAGAGAGACCAATTTTTGAATTTATGGTCCCTTGGTCGGCTGGTCGGGTAAAATATGGGCAATCGGATGAAGAAAGGATGGACGACTGAGAATGATTTGAGGTTCTGGAACAAGGACACCGAACTCGGCCCGAACTCTGGGTAGGGCAGAGTTCAGCCCGAGTTCTGGTCCCTTGGGCCAGAACTGCAAAAGAAGGAAAATAAAAAAGAGATTTAAAATAAATTTGAATAAATGGTCAAAGATATGAGTAAAAATAAGATTGAAATTTAGAATTTTCAAATGAGGCAGGCTATAAATAAAATTTAACCATATAGTAACTAAGAAGTTATGACATAAATCAATATGGTGAAGCTGCTATGGGGTAGCTGCAGGGACCGGATCCCAGCTAGCGGTAGTCCGAAGACTAGTGCACCGTGTCGCTTAGGCTTTTACGCCTTGTTGTCAGAAGGAACCTTTCGGCTTGTACCCATAGCAAAGTCATCATAAAGAATCGTCACATAATCGATAATTATGTAGGCCAATTTTAATGTATAATCGTTTTATCTAAAATTCCTAATTCCCGACAAAGAAAATTGAATCGCTCCTCGGATAATGGTTTTGTAAAGAAATCGGCCAACTGATGAACAGTGTCAATAAATTCTAAATTAATAGTGCCATTCTGTTGGTGATCACGCAAAAAGTGGTGACGAATTTCAATGTATTTCGTACGTGAGTGACATATGGGTTCTTAGTGAGATTTATAGCACTAGTGTTGTCACAAAAATAGGAATATGCATAAAAGATAAGTTATAGTCTTCAAGGGTTTACTTTATCCATAGAATTTGTGCACAACAACGACCAGCTGCGATATATTCAGCTTTTGTTGTGGATAGTGCGACAGAATTCTGCTTCTTGCTAAACCAAGAGACTAGATCCTTTCCTAATAAATGACATGTGCCTCTTGTACTTTACGGTCGAACTTGCGTCCAGCAAAATCAGCATCAGAGTACCCAATGAGGTCAAATGATGTTGATTTGGGATACCATAGGCCTACTGTAACCGTACCCTTAAGGTATCGAAAGATACGCTTAACAGCGGTCATGTGTGATTCCTTAGGATTTGCTTGATATCTAGCACACAGGCAAATACTAAACATAATATCCGGGCGACTAGCAGTTAAATAAAGTAGACTGCCTATCATACCTCGATACTTACATTGATCAACAGGTTTGCCGCTTTCATCTGGTTCTATTTTTGTCGTAGTAGCCATTGGGGTGCTGATTGGTTTGACGTTGTCAAGGTCAAATTTCTTCAGCATGTCCTTTGTATACTTTGACTGACAGATGAAAGTTCCATTTGATGTTTGTTTGACTTGCAGTCCAAGAAAGTAATTGAGCTCTCCCATCATGCTCATTTCAAACTCGGTCTGCATACACTTAGCAAAATCTTGACAGAGAGTTTCATCAGTAGAACCAAATATAATATCATCAACATAAATTTGCACTAAAAGAATGGTGTCTTTGAAAGATTTTATAAAGAGTGTAGTATCAACTTTCCCTTTTAAAAACCTTTTTCAAGCAAAAAATTGCTTAACCTTTCATACCAAGCTCTAGGAGCTTGTTTGAGGCCATATAGCGCTTTCTTGAGTTTGAAAACATGGGCGAGAAATTTGTGATTTTCAAAGCCAGGGGTTGTTTTACAAAAACTTCCTCCTTAATAAATCCACTCAAGAAAGCACTTTTCACATCCATTTGAAATAATTTAAAGTTTTAAAAATTAGCAAATGTACAAAGCATCCGAATGGATTCAAGTCTTACAACAGGAGCATACGTCTCATCATAGTCGATACCTTCCTCTTGGTTGTATCCTTGAGCTACTAGACGAGCTTTGTTGCGTGTAACTGAACCATCTTCATTTACTTTGTTGCGAAAAACCCATTTCGTACCAATAATCGAGTGATTAGCTGGCCTAGGAACGAGTTCCCAAACTTGGCTCCTCTCGAATTGGTTGAGTTCTTCTTGCATGGCAAAAATCCAAAACTCATCATTAAAAGCTTCTAAAATGTTTTTTGGCTCAATTTGTGAAATGAAGGCAGTACTAGCAATGGAGTCTCTTAATGATGATCTAGTACTTACTCCGCGTGAAACCTCACCTATAACCAAATTTTCTGGATGTGACGGCTTGAAAGAGAATTTCATTGGCAAGCCCTCCAGAGAATTGGTTTTAGTGGTGGTATTCATTGGAGTAGAAGTTGATGGCTCAATATCATCATCAAGAGTAGCTGCTGCACTGTTATCCTCATCAAAAGTCATATTTGTAGACTCTTCCACAATTAATGAGCGTTTGTTGAACACTCTATATCCCTTGCTCTTGGCCGCATAGCCAAGAAATATACCATCGTTAGCTTTGGCATCAAATTTTCCTAAGTTGTCTTTGGTGTTAAGGATAAAACATCGACAACCAAAAACTCGAAAATATGAAACGTTTGGAGTTCTTCCAAACCAAAGCTCATAGGGTGTTTTCTTCGTAATAGGACGAATGAGCACCCTATTTAAAATATGGTACGCTGTACTGACAGCTTCAACCCAAAAATATTTCGGAAGAGAGAATTTATTTAACATGACTCTAGCCATATCGCCAAGAGTCCTATTCTTCCGCTCCACAACACCATTTTGTTGAGGAGTTTTTGGACAAGAAAACTCATGATTAAAACCATTTAAATCACAAAACTTTTCAAAATCAGTATTTTCGAATTTGCCCCCATGATCACTTCGGATTCGAGTAATCATGTAGCCTTTTTCGTTTTGAACCTTTTTAGCAAATATTTTAAAAATAGAAATGGTATCACTTTTGTTTGTAAGAAAAAAACCCAAGTAAATCTCGAAAAGTCATCTACTATAACAAAAGCGTAGAGTTTTCCACCAAGACTGGCTACTCTACTAGGACCAAATAAGTCTATATGAAGTAAATACAAGGGTCTAGTAGTACTTACAGAGTTTATGGAGTGAAATGAGGACTTGGTTGCCTTATTTAACTCACATTCGGCACATACAGTGTCCTTTTTGAATGTGATGTCGGGCAAGCCTCTAACTAGTTTCTTAGTCGATAGCCTGGATATAGTATCCATATTGGCATGACCAAGTCGCTGGTGCCACAGTAATCTCTCATCCTTGTGAGCATAGAGACATCTTCCTGCACTGTTAGTATCTCTAGATAGATAGAAAATATAAATATTATCCTTTCTTATCCCTTCAAAAGCGATGTCTCCCGTTGACCTATCATAAATATAGCATTTATTTTGTCCAAAGTTAATATCATATCCATGATCAGCAAGATGACTAATGCTGAGCAGGTTATGCTTTAACTCGATCACTAGGCAGACATCCTTTATTACAGGAGAAGGAGGATGACCAATAGTACCATTACCTATAATATAACCTTTTAGGTTGTTGCCAAAGGATACATATCCTTCTCTCTTTATCGATAGTAATGCGAAAAGATTTGCGTCTCCCGTCATATGCCGCGAGCATCCACTATCGAGAATCCACTTACTCTTAGTTGATGAGGGAAGGTCCACCTACATTAAGAGTAGATGTGACCTTTGGTACCCAATTTCTTGAGGGTCCTGAAAAGTTAGTTTTTGGCAACCATGCATATATATTCATATCTACTAATCTTCTAACTCTATATTGTGGTGAGATGTGTCCATGTTATCCACAATAGGTACATATAGCATTCCTATTTATATTAAGAGCATGTTGATGATGTCTATATGTAGCATGATAAGAGTGATATGGAGTAGCAATATTGTAAGAGTGACGTGGAGTAGCATGATTATGACTATATGTGGCAACAGGATGATAATTATACCTATATACAGTATGGTGGTGATTCTGTTTATGTGCAACATAGTGATGATTGTGATGATTATATCTATGTGTAGCATGGTGGTTATGTGTCATATTAGACTGATAGTTATGAGAATAGTTTCTACGTGCATGTGGTTTTTATGCTTTATGGAAGTGAGTGTACATTGTTTCACTTAACAAAATGCCTGGAAATCGGCTTTTGAAAATAAAACTTGAAAGAGTACAAAAGAGTACAAATATTCTATGAAGTATTGCTATGGAAGTCTGATCTGAAGGCGATCACTTTGTTCCTTGGACCATACGATGATGATGAAGATCACTGCTAGAAGATGAACAGTTGGAAGAACTAAGTCACCAGAAAGGTATCGACGTACTTGGACACTGGTGGCGAGGCCGAATACTTTTCTGCTTTGCTTCACTCTGTTCTGGAAGAAAGGTTGAAGAAGAATGCTTCGAAAAATCAAAGTCTCTGGGCTCTGATCTCTATGTATTCTCTCATGTCTCTCTGTGCATGACGCTTTTGATGTGTAAAATAAGTCTATTTATAGACATGACTCCTTGGGCGTAAAAAGTAACCCATTTGAGTTTTTACGCTGGCAACTGTCACCCACGATGGAAGTTACTCTCAACATACGTTGACACGTGTCCCATTATATAGACAAAAATAGGAAGCACGTACACACGTTCTTCAATAAGTGTGGCATGAAAGCCATGTGGACAAACCACGTTCTCATGTAGCCAGAAACAATCGGGCGTAAAAATGACCCGAAACATATACTGAGCGTAAAGTGGCAAATTGGCATAAAAACAGCCCAAATAAACTTCCCAGCGTAAAGTGGCTAAAATAGCCTTGAGCGTAAAGTAGCTCAAATAGACTTTACACTCACAATAGTTTTGAGCGTAAAAACTCACATAACTATCGTGCGTAAAAAGAAGTAATTTCATTGAGCGTAAAGTGGCCTATTTTGCACTAAACGACAATACCGATTTTTAAGTAAATCAAATCTCTTCGAATTCTGCGTTTATACGCTGTCAACAAATTATTATGTCAGATGCATAAAATGCATGATCTGACAGTCATTTCCATCGTAAAGCAGCTAGCGTAAAGGGCAGCCAGCGTACAGAGTAGCTAGCGTAAAGGATAGCCAGCGTACAGAGTAGTCAGCGTACAGAGTAGCCAGCGTACAGAGTAGCTAGCGTAAAGCTTAATACAAAATAACCCTGGCATAAAGAAGCCTGGTTGAGTGTAGAGCTCTCTTTCTTTGACTTGATTTATGAGGTACTTTTTACGCACCTACAAGACCCCCTTCAAAGTTTTCAAAATTTGAAAAATTTCAAGAATTTCAAAATACTTTGAACATGAAAATGGTGCCAGTCAATAATCAACCGTCATAATGAATTTTTTTCTTGAAAACATTCGAACACCTCTTCATCTCCCCGAGTTGTATTAATAATAATCAATTTCCCATAAGGAATATGAAGAGTTGATTTGATTGTATATATAAGGAGGAGTTCTTCATTCTCACTTTTCATCCTCATATTGTCATGGCACCAAAGAAAGAGACGGACAAAGAAAAGGCTCCAAGCTCTAGGATTGACACAGAGACGGAGATCGAGCGAGCACGTAACATTGTAGAGTGCTTTGGACTGACTCCAGCGATCTTCGGTCGTATAAATGGTGGCCCCTCAACTGCGTACGAAGGATCAGGTGATGCAGAAGCATTCCTCAATCTGATGCGTCGTTCCGGAATCCACAACATGCACGAATTAGGTGCCTCCCTTCGTCAGCCCAACGAAGGAGAGAAGAAATAGTAATGTTTTATGTAGAAGTGTCTTGACACTTCAACTTATCTGTAGGGGCCTACTCCCCTTTTTTATAAAAATAAAATCTTAGTATTGATTTCATCTTTATTTGTGTAGTGTATTGGTATGTAGAATTGTTCCACGCCTTTTTTGACTGTATCTATGGTTGTTCATTCCCAAGAGAAACAAACCAACACGTGGCAACTGTCCTGTGGTCACGAGCACCTTTTATTAGGATCTTTTTCGAAATAAACTCATGCCAACCGTTTCTTCGACCCTTTATAAATAGCTGAGTTAAAGAATATTTTATGCATTCTCATTCTCATTCTCATTCTCATTCTTTTTCTCCGAAGATAGCTATTTGCAAGATTTCATTCTCCAGCAAGAGATTGATAATGACGATGCTTTCCGATGTCGTTGCTTTGTACGCTCAGTCATCAGACGTTGATTCGACCACTCTTAAAGCCAAACCATTTGACCTTGATGGTAAGTTTGATTCATAAAAAAATTGTCTTCCTTTGAGATTTTTATCTTTAATAGATAAGGCACGCTTATTGAAAATGAGCGCAAAACTTTGACAGATATGGAGTGCACAAAAAATAGGCGCAAAGCCTTATGCATATGAAACACGGGCATAAAAAGCCTTGTTGAATAAGGTGCATATGAAACACTGGCGTAAAGCCTTGTAGATAAGATGCACATGAATCACAGGCGTAAAAAGCCTTGTTGAATAAGGTGCACATGAATCACAGGCATAAAAAGTCTTGTTGAATCTTTACTTGACAAGTAAGTGGCTGATGATACTTCTGTTGAAAATTTTTCTCTGTTGTTTTCTGCAGAAGCTTGGCTGAAGAACTTTTCCAGAACCGGTATTGGCGACTTGGATGCTGTAAGTAGCATTATTCTGACATCAACATCAGGGAGCTCATGCGCTTTTGACGCGCAAACCAGACAACTCAGAACTTTTCGTGGGATAAAAGGGTCTTCCTTAGATGGTAGGAAGAGCCTTTATACACGAAAAGTTGGATGGTGGAGTCAACTCTATCCCGAGAAATTGGGTAGTAGAGTTCCTTTCACGGTAGGACTAGGAATCGTATCCCAATGTTGGATACATTTCTATCTCTTCTGAAAGGCCGCCATTTCTCCACCAATTTTATTGGCAGCAACGCATCTTCGGGCTGCCATACTCTGGGATTCTCCTCTCGTCTGAGAGAGAAGACGAGAGTTAATTCCTACTGTTCTGGTCGCCATTGAGGCTCAGACAGCAAGGAATTAACACCAACAACGAATCCGATGAAGAGGATCCAAAGAAGAAATAGATCTCGATTAGGTCATCGTTGTTGTATAGAATGAAAATCCAAGATGTAATAGATTTCCATTATGATTTGTAAGAAAGTCTAAGAAATGTAATAGACTTTTATGATATGAGAATGGAAATGACAAGTCTTCTAAACTCAATAATTTGTATCTTAACCAGAGGTAATATAGACAAGAATGAAATCTTGTTTTCTTTTTCAGAATATACAATACTATCAGAGGTAATATGGACATGACAGCATGTAAGAATTCAAAGAAAAGTAGATTAATATCTATTCAGAGGTCAAATGGACATAATAGATAACGAAATACAAGCAGATTTAATATTTATTCAGAGGTTATGAGAACATGATAAATAATAAATCCAACTTTTTATACCAACTGGTAAGATAAAATATTAAAATTTCTCTCCAAGGAGACAAGTAATCAGCTTATCCAAATATTGGTAGCTGGGGAAATAAGAAGACAGATGTCATTTAGAATACACGCCAATATTGATAAAAGAATGGATGAACCAACGTATCTTTCGGGAAACGAAAAGTCGATTCAATTCCACAAAATGGATGAATCCGATGTAACGAATGGATAGGTCTTTTCGGGAATGAAAAGTTGTTTCAATTTCCAAGATCGGTTCGTTAATAGATCTCTCCTATAAATAGGTGAGAACTCTTTGTAACATTTCATTCTTTATTTCTTCCTTTATCGGAAATGTCTTCCAAGGACGTGCAGCAAAAGAATGAAGTCTCCATGAAAGTTGAGGACGTCATCGAGACGCGCCCCATTGAGTCAATTGTGTCAGACCCAACCAAAATAGGCGAAGGCTCTTCTATGCCCAAGCCACCACAAGACATCCTCGCTTTCTTAGTAGAGCCAGGGAGAACTCCTGAGGAAGAAGTACTGAGGATGGCTGCCTGTAAATTTTTTATGAATTCAAGCACCGATGTCTTTGATGCATTGACCGACTATGTATTTAATAAGGAAGGCAGTGGTCCTCGTCCTTAATTTTTATTCTGAACGAAAATAATAAAGGAGATTTTATTTTCATTCTGTCCCTTTTTTTTTATACATAGTATTTTTTAAGAAATTTGCCATTGATCGGCATCATGAGTAGATCTCCATTAGGCTTGGATAACCGATAGGCGCCATTGGAAAACACAGTTTCAATGACATAAGGGCCTTCCCATTTTGCATGGAATTTCCCTTTGCTTTTGTGAGTCATCACCATCGTCTTCGAACGGCTAATACCAGCTCACCGACCATGAATACCCTGTCTTTAACTTTACGATTGAAAGTTCGAGATATACGGGCTTGATATAGCTCAATATGCTGTTGTGCTTGAAGACGCTTTTCGTCCAATCCTTCAAGTTCTTGGAGTCGTAAGCGATCATTATTCTCTATAGTTAGCTCATTAGCAATAGCTATTCGAAGAGCTGGAATCTGAATTTCCAATGGAAGGACAGCCTTACATCCATAGACCAGTGAAAATGGTGTAAAACCAGTAGAAGTTCGGACTGTTTGTTCGATAAGCCCATAAACATTCTCCAAGTTTCTCATTCCAGTCACGTTTATTAGAAGAGATGAACTTTTTGAGAAGTTTGATGATCGTCTTGTTGAAAGCTTCGGCTAAACCATTAGCAGCTGGATTATAAGTCGTAGAAGCCAAATTTTGAATTCGATTCTTATCATAGAACTGATAAAATGCCTGACTGGCAAATTGTGGTCCATTGTCATGAATTATCCGTCGAGGAATCCCGAAACGATAAATGACATAATGTTTGATAAAGCTAATCACATTAGATGTTTTCACTTCAGTAAGGGGGACTGCTTCTGCCCACTTGGAAAAGTAATCAGTTATAGCCAATATAAACCGATGTCCTTTAACAGAAGGAGGGTTAATCAGACCAATAATATCCATACCCCAAGCTTCAAAAGGCCAAGAAGCTGCTGTAGAATGTAAAAATTCAGAAGGTTGGTGAATAAAGTCAGCATGAATCTGACACGCTTTACACCTTCTGGCGTAATCCACAGCATCTGCTATCATGGAAGGCCAATAATACCCCATTCTTCGAATGCGGTCCTGTAATTTTGGACCCGGTTGATGGGCACCACAGACACCATCATGAGCCTCACGGAGTGTCTGTTTAGCTTCACTTTCTGAGAGGCAGCACAGCAAGAGTCCATCGTATGAACGACGATATAACATATGTAAAGATGAATCATAATAGAATCGAAATGATCGTCTCTTAACTGATGCAGCTTCTTTCGAATCTTCAGGTAAAATCTCATGAACCGCATAATCAAAAAATGGAGTTTTCCAATCCTTCTGCTGGGAGCTTGACTCTGTAGTATAACTCTGTTCAATATATAAATTATTCTTGACACAGAATAAGTCTCTATCCAACAAAATGATTGTATTTTGTCTCCGAATTAGAACAGCCAAGTCTGCAGCTAAGCTAGCAAGAGCATCAGCTTCCATATTCTGAGAATACGGTACAAATTCGATGAAGAATCCTTTGAATGAAAGGACCAACTCGATTACCACTTGATGGTAAGGGATGAGATCAGAATTTCTGACTTCATAAGTCCCTCGAACTTGATTAACAATCAGTTGAGAATCTCCATAAGCTTCTAGAAACTCAATGTCCAACTGTTTTGCTACTTCGAGACCAATCAGCAAAGTATTATATTCTGCTACATTATTAGAGCATGGCTCATTGAGAGAATAGGCACGGTATATGACCATTTTATCAGGAGAAACCAAGACGATTCCTACTCTAGAGACAATATTACCCTTAGGTCCAACCCGTGATGCTCTATCAAAATATAATTTCCAGATGTCATTTTTCAAAATCATATTGCAATCCACAACTTCATCTGGAATGTCCTCATATAACTTCGATGTTTCAGGTATAGGAAGAGCAGCTAAGAAATCAGCTAATGCTTGACCCTTTACTAATTTTTGAGGTATATAAACCATATCATAAGGAGTGAGCAACATCGCCCAGATAGCTAACCTAGAGTTAAGAATGCTCGGTTTTCTCATCAATACCCGAATAGGATTTATTCTGGAGATGACATGAATAGTTTTTCCTGTCACATAATATCTTGTCTTTTGGACAGCAAAAACCAAAGCCAGACATTCTTTTTCTACAGGAGTATACCTGTGTTCTGCTCCAACCATCATTCTGCTAAGATAATAAATTGCTTGTTCATGCCCCATATCACTTTTTTGTGCAAGAAGAGCACCAAGTGAATGATCCAAGGCTCGAACATATAGCAAAAATGGTCTTCCTACCACTGGAGGTACCAAAACAGATAGATTTGTAGGGCATTGTTTGATATCATTGAAGGCTTTCTGACATGCTTCATCCTAAACAAATGATACACCCTTTTTTAATAGACGGGAGAAAGGTTGGCATCTTCCAGAGAGATTGGATATAAATCTCCTGATATAAGCAATGCGACCCTGAAAGCCACGGAGTTCTTTCAAATGACGAGGAGGACGTATTTCAAGAATTGCTTTAACCTTATCAGGATCAACATGGATACCCTGAGAAGTAATGATAAATCCTAAAAACTTGCCACTGGAAACCCCTAAGAAAGACTTAGTAGGGTTCATTTTCAATTGATGTTGATACATCAATTCAAATACTGTCTTCAAGTCTTGAATGTGATCATCTTTTGATCGACTCTTAACAGCAATGTCATCTACATAACATTCTACTGTCTTTCGTAGATGTTCTTGAAAGATGTTGCTTATAGCCCGTTGATACGTGGCACCGACATTTTTAAGACTAAATGGCATAACCGTATAGCAGTAAACCCCAAGGGGTGTACGAAAAGCAGTATGCTTCTCATCTTCTGGATGCATCTTGATCTGATTGAATCCTGAGAATCCATCCATGAAAGACATGCGTTCAAAACCGTATGTATTGTCTATCATGACATCGGTAATCGGAAGTAGAAATTCATCCTTTGGACAAGCTGCATTAAGATCTCGAAAATCTATGCAAACTCGGACTTTTCCATTCTTCTTCATAACAGGAACAATGTTAGCAACCCAGTCCGGGTGTTGTTCTTCACGAATGAAGCCACATGTTATCAGCTTTTTGACTTCCGCCTCAATTGCATCCATCATATCTGGTCGAAAACGCCGTTGCTGTTGTTTTACAGGCTTAGCATTAGGAAGAATATTGAGTTTATGAGTGGCAATTTTAGGATCTAGACCTGGCATATCCTCATAACTCCATGCAAAAATATCAATATATTCTTTGATCAGTTTTATCAATTCTTCCTTTTCATCTTCAGAAAAAATTTTACTGATGAATATTGGTTTGGGCGTAGTTCCATCGCCAACATAAATCTGGACAATCTCGTCCTCTGTAGGTGGTTGTCGTTGTTCAAAACGAAGTTCCCATTGAGTGTCCATCTGTTGAGCCCAAGGATCATTCTCAAATGATTCAGATTCACCATCAGTTTGAACCATGTTTACTGAGAATATTTGCTCAGATTCATCATAATAACCTCTTTTAACACACGAGGAGTAAGATATATCGAATTTGATGAATTGGATTTCTTCCGAATCTGATGATTGTGAAGAGCTAGAAGAGAATTCTTCTTGAATATCGTCATTAAACATATGGGACGGATCATATCCCAACCCATAACGAGTTTTCTGATAAAATGGATCACCACTTAATGGTAATCGTCTACCCTTGCCTTGATTAAGACCTTGCATAGTCTTTAAATCATATCCCATATTCTGGATAATCTTGAGAGATTGTTGACTATATCTGTCAATTCGGATTCTTCCTTTATCTTTATCTCTCGAATCATCTGTCTGAGCAACAGGGATATTTCTAGCCGTGCCAAACACAATTTGACGCTTGTTTTTCTTATCAGACGGAATCACGAAATAAGATTCTTCGTGACGTCTATAAGTTATACAAGCTTACGATGAAGCGGCTACAGAAAGAAGATAGGGAGAAGTTGTTAGGAACCTCTGAGCATAAGGTCCAACATCTACATAAGGAGGAAAAGAATTTTCCTTATTGTATGTAAAAGGTTTCCTCTGTGTCTATGTCGTCTTTATACTGATGATTTTGATCATCAGAAGATAAAGTCATTCTTTCAACATATTTGACAGCCATATACTCAAAAAGGAAACCTTTATTGATATTAGAAAGTACAGAATGATCAATATTTATATCATTTACAATTTGACTGCTACGCTTCGGATTAATCATTAATGGACCTTCCGTCTTTTGCGTAGATTTGCCAAGATTAACGATCAATGGTGGCTCTGGATCATTCGTACGAAAAGTACGCCCTTTGACCTTGATCACAAGAGGTTGAACTTGGCTTTTAGCAGAAACATTCACTGATTCCTCAGATGAAGTTTGAGTTCTTCCTTTGACCTTGATCATCAAAGGTTGATTGTTGACAGGTTGGGGTTGGATTCGCCCTTTGACTTTGATCTTCAAAGGTTGCTCTTCTGGCGGATCTTCAATAATAGACTGATCTTCGGCAGATGATCGATCTTCAGCCATGTCTGATATCTCCTTTACATATTCTTGTTTGTAGAGCCTCGAATCAAAAAAATAGGCTTCGACACCTTTGAAAGGATTGATATCAGCAAACTCAGTCTTTACAACCCCTTGGGAATCCACGTACTTGAAGCATTGGTGGAGAGTTGAAGGCACGATGTTATGCTCATGTAACCATGGTCTTCCAAGAAGGATGTTGTAGGATACATCTGAATTAATAACATAGAATGTTGCCATCGTTCGAAGATCACCAATCTGGATTTTTAGACGAATTTTTCCCAGTGGTTTACTCTTTCCAGAGTTGAATCCAACGATTGTGGTACTAGTATAAGTTAAATCACTAGTAGGAATCCTCAACGGTCTTAGCATACTTTGAAGAATTATGCTGCTGGAAGACCCAGGATCAATATAAATTCTGTCAACTTCAATGGATTCAATATACCCAGTATAGCACAAAGGTCTGTCATGCTTGTTATGCTTCAACAGCATATCTTCTTGTGTAAAGGTAATATTAGGAATTACCTCCATCACACTATGACATTGTGGGCATGACACTGGTATATTATCAGGAGTCTTGAGTTGAGCTAAGCCGGAATCAGCTTGTAGCAAAGCTTCACTCAAAGTTTCACGACTTTCTTTAGAAAGGCGAAGTAACTCGAAGATAGATAACCTAGCCGGAGTATTAGCTAACTGGGGTAGAATATCAAATTTATAGGGTTTCATCACCACCCCCTGACTGGAAGTAGACTTCAACGGGACGTCGAATCGTACCGCTTTCTGTTTCCCCTTTTCAATCACTGCAGGAACAGGAGACGGTTGAGTTGGTGGTGTTTCAATATTCTCAGCTTCTTTGGAGGATCTCTCATAATCTTTGTGGTACTCTTTTCCAGATCTTGTACCAGCAAAGGTTTCTTCTTCAGACTCAGAAGAAGGAAGTACCATATTGTAGGATTTAGTCTTCCTTTCCTTAGCCTTCTTCTTACAAGGATCGTTATGAAGAACCTCAGAACCCAATCCAACAGTGGATTTTTGACTTTGAATTTGTAAAAGAAGTCGTATTCCTTTATCATAATTCAAACCTTCTGCCTTTTGAATATCATAACCCATCTTCTTCATGAGAAGGACAGATTACTGACTGTACAAGTGAGTAGGCAACGGACTTTTAACAAGTGATTCAACAGAGGAAGAAGAAGAGATCTCTGTAACTACAGGAGAATGAGGAATAGACGTCTCTGTAGCTATGGGAGGAGAAGGATTCGGGATACTAGGAAAGATCCCTGTAGGAACTTTTTCATAAGCAGCGAAGACTTATTGTGCCCGATATAAAGGAACACTATTCATGGCTAGCCACTGCTGATGAGTAAGCTTGAGCTTGGTAGGAGGAGCCAGACTTAGAGGACATATGTTCAATCCTCTTAGTCTATCTTCCAAAGGAATGCCATCCCATAGATGATCTAAATCATCAGGATCTGGAATAACATGAGAAATCATGTTGCAGGTTTTGACTTTCTTACCTTTCTTGGATTTTGAAGTTTTACCTTCATCTTCTATTTCAGGTACTAAGTCAGGATGTACCCACATAATTTTACCATTCTTTAATGTAAGAGACAACAATCCTTCATTTTTCTCCCTGACAAGCGGGATATTCACAATCTTCATCGTCACCTTCGAAATTGGGATAATTCTATCTGGTACTTGTTGAGAAGGAAAATCTCCAAATTGAAGAGAAACCATATTGGTTGTGATCGTATGCTCATCATTAGTTAGAGAGATGGCATTGGCATTAATCAATTCTTGGATTTTCTTCTTTAGGACATAACAAGCCCTAGTGGGATGATTTATGTATCTGTGATAGATACAATATTTGGAATTGTCAGTCAGATTCACCTCATTAGGCCTCTTTGGCTCCGGGATCTGGAGTTTGCCACTCTTCACCAGACATTGAAATATCCCTGGGATATCACTCTCGTCAAAAGAATATTCTTCTTTTGGTTTAGAAGACTCCTGATTATTCGGCGTTGTTTTGTTTTTGGAAAGATTAACCATAAGGGTGTCATTTTCTTTTGCATTACGATTGCCAGAATTATTACCAGGATTACCTTTCTTTCCTTTATCCTCTGAGGCAAAAATTATCCCATGTTCACGAGCCAACCTACCATTGGTCTAAGGAGAAACTGCTGCTATAATAAACGAAGCCCAATCTGTGAATTGGAAACCCGTAAAGACAGCGATGGATGGTCGCAGATTCATCTTGCATGTATCAATTAACGCTGAATCTGGCATACCAGGAGGCATCTTTAGAGTCGCCTGTCGGAAACGTTCAATGAACGTCCGAGTATCTTCTTTCTCCTTTTGCTTAATTTCTATTAAGGAGGACATGTTCATGTCCATACCTCCTTCATAGAAGCGGGAGAGAAACATTGCCTTAAATTCGTCAAAAGACGAAATGCAATTGTCGGGTAAACTACGATACCAGTCGTAAGCTGAACCCGTCAAGCATCCAATGAATACTCGAGTGAGAAGAGCATCATTTTTCTGCAAATGTACAGTCATAATATCAAAGTAATTGATATACTGACTAGGAGAAGCCTTTCCATAAAACAATACCATTGACTGTGGCTTGAATTTCGGTGGAAAGGGTACATTATTCCAATGAGGAGGATAAGGTTGCTTAATCCCTAACCTCTGGAGTTGATCCTTTTGCTTCAGAACTTCAAACTGTGCTTTGAGTTCACGCACTGCTTGAATGGCTTCACTGGTTTGCGGAAGCACATTTGATTGAATAGTTATTGGTTGTACTGTAACCTCCATCGGAGATGGTACATCTTCTGGAATGATGGGATCTGGAGATGCAGAATTTTGGTTAACAGCAGGCTCTTAGATATTCAAAGGTATATCAACCCCTTGGCTATCTTGAGTTTGTGCTGCTACCTGTACCGGTGTTACTATTGCGGTTGAGCAGTTTGCTGAGCCGTTATTATCTGGTGCATGCTTTGCATCATGTTAAGCATGTCTTTCAATGATTGCTCAACGGCAGTGAGACGTTGTTCTGTATTAACAGATGACGTCTCTGGTTCATCTCCAATAGCGTAGGATTCAACCTCTCTTGAAGATACAGAGGGATTAGTATAGAAGTATGAATCGACACTATCAGTTTCGGACTCAAGAGATTGAGTACCCCCAGCTTCAGAATCAGAAGTCTGCAATTGTTTGTCTTCTTGATCGAGTATTCTGATATACTCCTTCAAAAGAATCAAGAAGTCGTTGAATTGTTGTTGACCTGGGGTTTGGGACGTGTTCCGTCTAGGACGTCGTCCTCTGTTGGTGTGAGATGCCATATGACTGATGCATATGACAACTCATCAGCTTGTTGTTGGGACGCATTAAAACTTAACCGATCAAAAACTGACCGTTTGGAGGCCGAACAACAACATTTAATTACAATCTGGTGACACTCACAGTGATGATTTTCTTGGGGGAGTGTCACGGGAGATTGTCTATTTTTACGCTTTTGCATTAGCAATTCACGTAAATCAGAAGGAGTAGAAGGAGTAGTCTTCTTTATTACATTTGGGGTAGCAAAACGTTTAGTCCCTTGTGTATAAGAAGATTACTGGCTGCATTCGCAGAACCAAACTGTATTTTACGTGCTTGGAGTTGCGTGCGTAAATGTGAGATTTTTGAGCACGAAGGACTCCATCTTCATTGCGTAATTTGTAAGTTTGGTACCTTACGTACAGAAGGTTGTTGGTTGAAAACAGAAGTTTTACCAACTATGTTTTTATGCTTCATGCGTAGGTACATTCACTTAGATGCAGAAGTCATTGTGAATTTTATCTACACTGTCACAGACAGGAGATTTACCTTTAGCATAGAGCGCAAAACATGAGTATCTTGCCGTCATAGACGGGAGATTTTCCTTTACGTTAGAACGTAAATTTTGTGTGTCTACCGTCACAGACGGGAGACTTATTGTTACGTTCAGAACGTAAGGCATTGGAGTCTGCCACGTCACAGACGGGAGACATTTTTACCCAGACATAAAACTGATTTTTACGCTCAGGCGCAAAACTGATTTTTACGCCCAGAGCGTAACACGGAGAGTCTGCCACGTTACAAACGGGAGACTTGTTTTTACGCGAATGGCGTATCACCGAAGTAGAGACTGCCTCATCACAGATGGGAGCCTCTACAACAGGGGTAGGAAGGATTCCTTTGCCTGCAGAGACAGTAGGGAGATCCGAGGATGCCTTGGATTTGGGAACCCAAACTTTTTGCCCTTCCTCGATTTCTGAACATTGGAGCAGCGGTTGCTACCCCCAGTCCGGAGCATTTCTTCATAGGCAGTCTGGTCGAAGTGCACAACCAGAGTCTTCTTGGTCGAACCGACGAAACATCGTA
>JANAVB010012249.1:30000-42322 GCA_029216955.1 Iris pallida | reverse complement strand
TTATATAATATATATCCTCTTACATGAGGAAGGATCAAGATCCCCACACTTTTTGCATCCCCATGCATCCTCCCTATTTGTACATTAGATGGTGCTTTAAGTCATCTAATCTTAACCGTTAATTTACCAATGGTTAAGATTAGATGACATAAAGCACATCCAACGGATGTGAACATGGGGATGCATGTGGATGCAAAAATTGTGGGGATGTCTATCCTTCCTATATATATAATATATATATATATATATATATATATATATATATATATATATATATATATTCAAGACACTTCGGTGTGTGTGTGTGTGATATATATGAAAAAATTTCAATATATTCCATGTAAAAATTTTAATATATATGAAATATATATATATATATATATAGATTATATATATATATATATATATATATATATATATATATATATAGATATATGAAAAAATTTCATATATTCCATGTAAAAATTTTAATATATATGAATATATATATATATATATATATATATATATATATTATATTATATATATATATATATATATATATATATATATGAAAAATTTCAATATTCCATGTAAAAATTTGTATCGATCCATCCCAAATCTGAATCATTGGATGTTGATCCAATGGTTCAGATTAAAGCCGAAGTGAAAGTAACAAGTAAAGTCAAGTCAAAGTCAAATTAAACACATTCACAATTCCCCATGCAATTGTTTGGAATGTATTGATACATCCCATATATTGTAGAAGGATATATATATATATATAATATATCTATATATAATATATATAATATATATATATATATATATATATATATATTATTTAATATAAAAAGCTATTTTTATTCTGGCCCAAAGGCCTACAATTACAGTCCCAAGGCCTTAGAAATTCTGCCCAAAGGCTACATACTAACCCGAAGGCCTCCTCTACTGCATCGCACTTAGATCGCACCGCATATGTACCGCATCCGCACTGGGCCTCACCGCATCTATCCAGACCACATCACGTTCGCTCCAGGCTGCACCGCACCCTCCTCATTGTAATTCTAACATCAAAGAATCAAAGTGCTTCCCCCGTTGTTCGAACCTGCAACCTCTGGGAGGAATATGCCTCACTCTGACTACTTATATATATATATATATCTATATATATATAATATAATATATTATATCTAATATATATAGGGCCGGATTAAGATCCCTGCGGGGGGAGCTCCGCCAAAGCCCTCCTTCCCCTGCACCATCAGATCGGGGGCCGCGCGTACGCCGCTCGATCCAGTGGTCGAGAGCGGGCGGAGCTCCACGGGACTCCCCAGCGGGGCTCCCGATCCGAACCCATATAATATATATTATATATATATATATAATATTATATATATATATATATATATTTCAAAGAAAAGGCATTTTATAGAAATGAAAAGGAAGCTCAAGAAAACCAGTACAGACGGTTACAGAGCCAAAACACAAAGGGCCCTTTTAAGGTAGGTCACTGAAACCAAAAAGTAGAAATTAGAAATTCAAACTCGAAATTTTTGAAATAGCAAGAATTTCGAAAGCATGATATTTCAAAATTTCTGGATATTACAAAATTCAAAATTCAAAAATTCAAAATTACTGGAAATTTTGAAAATTCGGAAACCTGTTGGGGGGAACGATTGGGAACAGATGCGAAGCCCGATGTGGGGGTGGGGTTCTGCCCGAGGGGATGGGGTCACTCTACCCGAGGTTAGGGGGCGCACGGCCCGAGAAAGGGCTGCACACGGCCCGAGAGGGGGCACTGGAGGGGAATGCCAGCTCGGAGGAGGGGGCTCGACCTCCGACGGAGGGAGCGGGAGCAGCCTCCGGGCGGAAAGGGCGCGCGGGAGCCCAGTGCGTAACCCGGAGTCTAACGTGGAAGGAGCTCCAGCGAGCCGGCGAGGGAGTAGGACGAGAGGGGGACGGAGAACGGAGACTCCGGCGGGGGCTCGGGGAGGGGGGAGACGAATCGCCAGCGACGGCGGCGTTGCAACGAACGCGGATGGGGGGTAGGGGGGAGAGAGGGAGGCAAAGGGGGGGAGCGCGCCAGGGGGGTGGGAAGCCAGAGGGGTGTCATGGGGAGCTGGGGAGCCACGGCGGGGACTCGGCCGTCTAGCCAGGGAGGAGGTAGCAGGGTCTCGACCTCCGGGCTCGACCTACCAGTGACGAGGGGGAGGACCCTCCTGCATGCGCCTGGGGAGCGCCGGAGACCACGGGGAGCACAACTCGCGGGGGTGGTAGAGAGCACCGACGACGGGAACGCCGGGGGGGAACCGTTGCGGGAGGAGGGGAGGTGTCCCTGGGGTTCCCGAGGCGAAGGCAGGGAGAAGGGGATTGGGGCCGCTCCTGGGCGCGGGGACTGGGCGGGGGCGGGGGCCGGGGGCCTTGAGGAGGGCGCTGCCGAAGTAGCCGAGCCATGTTAGGGAGAAGAAGGCTGACGCTGCCCCGGAAGGGGTGACGCCGCGGAGGGGTGTGGCGCTGCGGAGGGCGCGACGGGAGAGTGGTGCGCCGAGCCAGAGGGAGGCTCGACACGCGGAGCTGAGGTCGCGCCCGACAGGGGGCCGGGAGGGAAGGGTCTTGGGAGGCTCTAGGTGGCGGCCTGTACCAAGCTCGGAGGCGTCGGGGACGCCTGGGCTGACGACGTCTCCGAGGTAGGAGGTGGGGCCGCTTGGCAAGAAGTAATCGACGTGGAAGGGGTGAACCCCCCCACAAGGGAGGTGGAGGGGGAGGGGCCAGGCGGATGCCGGCCAACCGTATAAGCCGAGGGATAAAGACCGGCCGGCCGAGGAAGATGATCCATCCGCCCACGGTGGTGGGGGGGGGAGGACGAGGAGCGGAGCTCCCCGCCGGAGGAGACCGGAATCCCCTCGCTTCCGCTGCGCCATATTCGATCCGAACCCATATATATAGACACGGCCGGGCCGAGGAAGATGATCCATCCGCCCACGAGGTGGTGGGGGGGACGACGAGGAGCGGAGCTCCTCGGAAGAGACCGGGGTCCCTCGGTTCCGTTGTGCCATATTCGATCCTGTAATTCCCCGCTCCGTACGGCACATTACGCTGAAGCGTTGACTCAACGAGTTACGTGGACCGAATAAAATGTATCGATGCAAATCGATACGAAGTTACGTCGACCCGAGTAATGCACCGAACTAAGTCGATGCGAAGAGTTGCCTGCGCCCCGAAAGAATGCATCGAGTTGAATCGATGCGAAGCGCCGTGTTGCCCCGAAGGATGAGTGCGTTGAATCGGCTCGAAGATTCTAAGAAATCGAATCGACCAAGACGCAAGTTCGAATCGATGCAAGTATTGATTTTAGTTGTTTCGTGTGCAGATTATACTTTGATGGAAAAATATTAGAGGACGATCTTTTATAATATTTAGTAAGGGGTCCGCAAAATCAAATCGTCGCCTTGCGACGGGCTAAGACTTGGGCATGCTAAGGCAAAATCGGACGTATAACTCAATGAAGTACGAAGTGCTCGAATGGCTAAATCAGGAGAGTGGCCGTGCAATAAAGTTATGAAATTGAGCCGTATCAGCTCGACGAAACGACGAAGGCATATCGACACAAGGTGGGAGGATTGACTTCTTTTTACTTCTTCATTCGATAAGTCAAATATATCATTGTATGCTAAAGTTAACCTATTGACGCCACGGGCGTGGTCCGATCGGAGATAAATTATAGTGTGAGTCAAACACTAAGTTAGAACAATTAAAATAATACGTGCATCATATGCACGAGTCGCTATGGAACATTGGATATCGTAAAGGCGAGCGCCTCGGTGCGCAAGCCGTAAGAACATGGGATAACTGTACTCGGCGAGTGCCTTAGTGCACGAACCATACCGTGCCTTCGCGCACGAGTTAGACGGCTAGAACATTGAAAGACAATAGCGAGCGCCCTAGCGCGCAAGCCCCGAACATTGAATGCTAAGTTATAGAACATGGAGATACGGTCGAAACGTGCCTACGTGCACAGGATAATAAAAGATGGCTTCATTGCGAAAGAATACAGTTTGGCTATGAATGTGACGGAAATGTCGGATATGACATGGTGCTCGAAAGGTGTTCAAGACCTTCAGGTCGTTCGGTTGACGAGCAATGAGTTGAGGCACGATGCCATTGAATCATTGAACGAAGTATGAAATGTAAGAACACAGAAAGCTAACGAAAGAGATGCGAGATGATAAGTCTGAGTCTCAGACTCCAAGACTATGTTTGGTTGTTTGAAGTTAATTGCTTGAATGATAAGGGCGTTGCATGGTCGAATGGAATGAACGAGAGATAAAATGTGATATCGCCCGTGCACGGGTGTTTCTCCCAAACGGTTAAATGTCGGAGCGCCCCGGAACCGCTTTGGCCTAGGAGGGAATCGAATAATCTTTGTAGGCGCACATCCTTAAACAAGATGCGAAAAGCCACAAATGATGGTATGCAGCGGGAACGTTCGGTTGTTGGGATGTGACCCAACCCGTGAAACGCCGGACAGCCCGACCAAATATTGAGAAAAGAAAGGAACTCCTTTATTCCATTCCGGCACGGATACGCCAACGGCCCTCATATAGTTAAGGAACGATGGGTGGAAAGTGTAGGCGCGTATGCGTCCCGCATAGAGATCCTACTTAGAGATGCACATATAACATGATAGGGAAGGAATGCGGCGTATTCACCTTGCGTCGGTGCGAGGGCGAGTGCATCAACTTGATAAGAAGTCGCGCCACGAATCAAACACGAGATTGCTTGTTTGCTTGCCTATTCAATTCGATAACATGCTGCTATGATAACATGCTTTACGCTTTCAAAGTTGTCATGAAATTGACCCTAAGGAGAACATAGCAAGATCATAAGCTAAGTTGCATGATTCAACATAAATATTAAAGATGTTGGTTTGGAAAGAAGATTCTTTGCTTCAGTACCTGCGAGGATGATGATTCGGGTGATTCCGGGTCAGGACGTGACAAATTAAATATCGAATCAAAAGATAACCATTTGAGAACTTGTCATCTTGCCTTGCACGAGCGCAACTCCAGGCTCGTGCGGCATCACGCCCCCTGCGAGGATGATGATTCGGATGATTCCGGGTCGGGGCGTGACACAATTCTAAAAGTTGCCCACCACCACTTGATATCACTCTTGAGTCTACTCGATGCCGCACTGGATGTTCCATACAATAAGTCTAATACAAATCGTGTAATTTTGTCGCATGTATTTTGGAAATTACACGATGTTGCTAAGAAAGTCTCGAGGAGTATATTACATTGAATGCAACGAGCCGTAAAAATGTTAGTTGCTGCAAGCGCAACAAATTGTGAAATACGATTTGGGATGTTGTTGTTGCAATATAACATGTTGAAAGAGAAATAAAATGATTCACGAAGTGCAACGAGTTAATGGTGAATATGCGTTAAAATGAAAGTGAGAAGTGATAAGCCAATACCGAATGTGTAAAACGGATTGGACATTGACTTGGAAAGTCGGGAATAAATCATTGCACGATGTGCAACGCATGTTGGAAGAAAAATCATTGTACGTGGTGCAACGCATATCAAATTAATCGTTGCATGAAGTGCAAAGGAAATTGGAAATAAATCGTTGTACAAAGTGAAATGAAAGTGTCGGAAATAAATCGTAAGCACGATGTGCAACGCGTATCGAAAGTAAAATTTGTTGCACGGGGTGCGACGCATATCAAATAAAGTGTTACACGAGATGCAACGTAAGGAAAGAATTGAAATCGTAAATCGATAGAACGAATCATTCGGTTGCACACCAAACTTATGTTGGCAAACGAGAACATTAACCGAGTTGCGTCGGATTTGGTAGAATCAAAGTTACGGTTGTGATCAAGCACGATCACTGCAGAAATCGTGAGTCGGATGAGATCGTTGGTTTATACTAAGTATAGTGCGAGGGTAATGGCTTGAATTCCGAGTGGTATATGCCATACCACGTAGGCGATGAATGACTCGATTTCGAGTGGTATATGGTGTATCATTTGTACGATGATTTGCATCGATGCGTGTGAGAATTGCGGAAGGCTTGTCCGCAACGGACGGGAGAGTACCGAGACTCGATTAAAAATTTGTATGATGGTATGTTGGTGCAAGTGTTCTTCGAAAATCGGTTGGGACGATAAGGCGAGACTCGTATCAATGAACGATACGTCGGACGAAAGTTATAAGTTGGTCGGACGACCGAGACTAGCGAAACGATTATGCCTTGACGCAATAATCGGATCGACGGAAAAGGAAAACTTTAACTTATAAATGAGTCGCACGACTTGCGATGTCGGTAGAAATGTTGGGCAAGACGAATCGAATCGCATGACTTGCGATTTTGATAGGAAATATTGGGCGATGCAAATTGCAATCGAATTGCACGATGTGCGACTTCGGTGAAGAGTTGGTTAACGTGAGTAATCGTGCCTAAGAAATAGTTGGTTATGTTACGGCAAAACTCATTTGAGTACGACTGAAAAACACGCGAAGCTTAGAGGGCGTGATCGTATAACTCGAGGGTTCGATGTTGGATAATCGGTAACTCAGTTACGCGATCAAAGTATAGCGGGATACGGCGAATCGGAAAACAAGTTGATGAATATGGAAAAGCTCGTGGCGAACTTGGATGTATGCAATACGAGTTAAGTTGATGTCGAAACGGATTCAAAGTTGACCCTTACATTATCGAAATGGATACGGCGTATCGAGATCGATACGTAAGGAACGTAAGCGATGTGAGAATATAAAATAGAGTGTGCCTCGTGCTATGGAATTTTGTAAGTAATGATACGAGAATGAACGAACTTGGTTGATCATAAATTTTATGATTGATCAAAGACGAGACTATAAGTCATCGACGATTGTTCGATGCGTATAGCATCTCGTGTGTTGACCCGCGAATAAGATAGACTCAAACTCAATATGAGTAGATGTTTCGTAAATTGCGAAATCATCGACGGTAGTACATGACTTGACTCAGAGGATAGTTGTGCATCAGTTGCGCCGATAGAAATGGTTTTATCCGAAGAATTGGGTAGTCGCATAGAATCGTCGGAACGTGATTTGGCTCCGAAATAAGATATAGCATGGTTCGTAGTAAACATTCCTTCGGTGATGATCCACAGTTATCGAGCGTAGCTTCGAGGCAGCTGACCCTAGAAGACTTGACCGCCAAATCAAATTGAATACTGCAGACCGTAAGATAACCCATGCGATATCGTATATGAGATTGCACCGATAACAAATATAATACGGTACATGTTGACGATAAGTCTAGGCGATCGAGAATTGTTGGAACAGCTTTCGATTGAGAAAGATATAGTTAGATTTGAGTATTCGTCGGATGAATGCTTGAATGGTTATGTTGGTCGACGATCGAACTTGAAATTCACCAACGAACTTGGTGATTCGGATAGGCGAGTGCGAGAATCGTGCTATGCACGAGAGAGAAATGATAAGGGAATGACTTACGAGTCATGTCGTTAGATTTAAATTCACTTTGCAATTTAGCTTGCGTGAATCAAACTTATGTTCGATGTTGCGAGACGGATAAGTCGGGAATTTGGCTCGTGAACTTCCTACTCGATAGGAATCGAACGTAAGGCATATTGTAAAGACATTCGTGTCAAGGCGATCGTTGTCTTGAGCACCGTCGCCTTGATGTAAACTTTTGTGTCGGATAGATTGTGGCCTTTGTGCATGTCAATTTTAAAGTTGCGTCGGAAGAAGTTAAGCACGGGGACTATGTAAGTAACCTAACGGGCGTGGTCCCGAATGTTGATAAAAGAAATCGTATCGAGATAAATTGCATAGGAAGACTTCGAAAATAGTTGGCTGGCGATTTCGAACGCAAGGCGTTACGAAGAATCGTTGCGATCGGATGCGCGACGGCTTGACGCGACGCATAGAGTTGGTAGTCCATATAGAACATACGAAATGAGAAAGGCGATTTTGAATCGCGTAGCGTTATGCAATAAAATTGCGAGAACAAGTACTATGGATAAGTCCGGTCGTGAGTACGAGATGGCAAGCATAGGATTGAAATTTACCTGTAAACTTTGTTCCAATTTGCTACCACTGGAATTGGTCAAAATACATATATCTTCGGGATGCCTTGAATATAGGTATGAGTCCAAATTGAGTTGTATACAAAATTCAAATCGAGCTGCATGAAGGACTTTGAAATGTTAATGGAAAGCTTGCGGGATAGTATGAAATCGAACAACATTGGTGGGACGAGATCGTGAACGATCTGTAAAACACTTAGTCGGAGTGTTGGTTTTGGTTCGAGGACGAACCTTGTTTTGAGTGGTATATTCTGTAATGCCCCGCTCCGCACGGCACATTACGCTGAAGCATTGACTCAACGAGTCATGTGGACCGAATAAAATGTATCGATACAAATTGATACGAAGAGTTACGTCGACCCGAGTAATGTACCGAAATAAGTCGATGCGAAGAGTTGCCTTGCCCCGAAAGAATGTATCGAGTTGAATCTATGCGAAGCGACGTGTTGCCCCGAAGGATGAGTGCGTTGAATCGGCTCGAAGATTCTAAGAAATCGAATCGACCAAGATGCAAGTCCGAATCGATGCAAGTATTGATTTTAGTTGGTTTCGTGTGCAGGTTATACTTTGACGGGAAAATATTAGAGGTCGATCTTTTGCAATATTTAGTAAGGGGTCCGTAAAATCAAATCGTCGCCTTGCGATGGACTAAGACTTGGATACGCTAAGGCAAATCGGACGTATAACTCAATGAAGCACGAAGTGCTCGAATGGCTAAGTCAGGAGAGTGGCCGTGCAACAAAGTTATAGGGAATCGAGCCGTATCGGCTCGGCAAAACGACGAAGGCATATCGACACATGGGGGGAGGATTATCTTCTTTTTATTTCTTCATTCGATAAGTCAAATATATTATTGTATGCTAAAGTTAACCTATCGACGCCACGGGCGTGGTCCGATCGGAGATAAATCATAGTGTGAGTCAAACACTAAGTTAGAACAATTAAAATAATACATGCATCATATGTACGAGTCACTATGGAATATTGGATATCGCAAAGGCGAGCACCTCGGTGCGCAAGCCGTAAGAACATGGGATAACTGTACTCGGCGAGTGCCTTAGTGCATGAACCATACCGTGCCTTCGCGCACGAGTTAGACGGCTAGAACATTGAAAGACAATAGGCAAGCGCCCTAGCGCGCAAGCTCCGAACATTGAATACTAAGTTATAGAACATGGAGATACGGTCGAAACGTGCCTACGTGCACGAGATAATAAAAGATGGCTTCGTTGCGAGAGAATACAGTTGTGGCATGAATGTGGCGGAACTGTCGGATATGACATGGTGCCTCGAAAGGTGTTCAAGACCTTCGGGTCGTTCGGTTGACGAGCATTGAGTTGAGGCATGATGCCATTGAATCATTGAAACGAAGTATGAAATGTAAGAACACAGAAAGCTAGCGAAAGAGATGCGAGATGATAAGTCTGAGTCTCGGACTCAAGACTATGGTTGGTTGTTTGAAGTTAATTGCTTGAATGATAAGGGCGTTGCATGGTCGAATGGAATGGACGAGAGATAAAATGTGATCTCGCCCGTGCACGGGTGTTTCCCCCAAATGGTTAAATACCGGAGCGCCCCGGAACCGCTTTGGCCTAGGAGGGAATCGAATAATCTTTGTAGGCGCACATCCTTAAACAAGATGCGAAAAGCCGCAAATAATGGTATGCAGCGGAAACGTTTCGGTTGTTGGGATGTGACCCAACCCGTGAAACGTCGGGCAGCCCGACCAAATATTGAGAAAAGAAAGGAACTCCTTTAGTCCATTCCGGCGTGGATACGCCAACGACCCTCATATAGTTAAGGAACGATTGGTGGAAAGTGTAGGCGCGTATGCGTCCCGCATAGAGATCCTGCTTAGAGATGCACATATAACATGACAGGGAAGGAATGCGGCGTATTCACCTTGCGTCGGTGCAAGGGCGAGTGCGACGACTTGGTAAGAAGTCGCGCCACGAATCAAACACGAAATTGCTTGTTTGCTTGCCTATTCATTTCGATAACATGCTGCTATGATAACATGATTTACGCTTTCAAAGTTGCCATGAAATTGACCCTAAGGAGAACATAGCAAGATCATAAGCTAAGTTGCATGATTCAACGTAAATATTAAAGATGTTGGTTTGGAAAGAAGATTCTTTGCTTCAGTACCTGCGAGGACGATGATTCAGGTGATTCCGGATCGGGGCGTGACAAATTAAATATCGAATCAAAAGATAAACATTTGAGAACTTGTCATCTTGCCTTGCACGAGCGCAACTCCAGGCTCGTGCGGCATCACGCCCCCTACGACGATGATGATTCGGGTGATTCCGGATCGGGGCGTGACAGATCCGAACCCATATATATGTATATATGTATATATATATATATATATATATATATATATATATATATATATTTAACAAAGAAAATTTTATTGAAATAAAGGAAAGCTCATAAAGAGCATTACATGCGGGTGCAGGACCGAGCAACACAAAACGGGTCCTGCTAGACAAGATAAAAAATGTAAAAGGTTCAGGGACGAGATTCCGAAAATTCAAAACTAAAATTTTGAAATTTCGAAACGACAAAAGCTAAAATTTTAAAAAAAACAAAAATCTAAATATCGAAATTAGAAAGACTGTGATACCAAAATTTCGAAACCAAGTTTCGAAATAAGGAAATGCGAGGAGTGGGGTATGCAGGGGGGTGAGGGTGCTCAGCCCTGATTGATTGTTTTTTTGTTTTTTTTGTTTTTTTTTGAAAATCAAAGAGCAAGGGGGCGGGCCTAAGCGCACGAGACGCGCGAGACCCGAGGGCGGCAAACCCGAAGGGACAGCGCGCTGCACGAAGGGGGGGCGTGCTGCACGAGGTGCCTCGGGCCCCCCGTCGGCACGTCAAACGATGCTTCGATGAGGAGGCAATGCCTGAGGGCGCCGGCGAGCCCGGGGGCGGGAGCTCCGGCAGGCGGAGAGGGGGGCGGGGGCTCCGACGGGAGGCCATCCCGACGACGAGCGAACTGCCGGAGTGGGCCGGGCGAGGCGACGAGGAAGGGGATGAGGACGCAGCGTCCGGAGCCGGGAGGGCTCCGGCAGGCGAAGCCGGACCAGCGCGGCGCGAGCAGAGGCGGTACGACGGGAGGCAGGGGCCGGTCCCGACGGCGGGGGAGCGCGCATCCCCAGACGCAGCACTGCCCGAGGACGACATGGCGCGCGGCACGAGCGGTAGGGTGCGTGGCTCGAGACCGACGGCTCTCAGCCCGAGGGGGTAGAGCGCGCGCGCCAAGCCGGGGGAGTGTTGAGCCCAGAGTCAGGGGACTCCGACGGAGGGAACCAGGAGGAGACGGGGGGCGGTGCTCCGGCGGCTGGCCAGGAGGTTGCTAGGGAGCGCCGGGGGAGGCGTAGGTTGCTAGGGAGCGCCGGGGGAGGCGGAGGTCGAGGAAGGGGAGGGGGAAGGGGGGAGGGTGGTGGGGGCTTACGGCCGTCGGGGAGAAGCGCGGTCGGCCAGCGACAGGAGGATCTACCTCCGGCGGGGGGGATCCTCATGCAGGAGTCGGAGAGACCTCTGGGACCACCGGCGGAGGGGGGCTGGGGGGGACCGAGGTCGCCACGGGAGGGAAACTGAACAGAGCTGGCTGCTTCACTGCCCCGACGGCCCACGAGCGGTGGGTTGTCACGACCCGCACCCTAGAGTAAGGGCACGAGACGTGGGTACGTCCAGCCTATGCCGCAGTGTCGACGGTAGAATGCTGTCCTAGGTCACAACATCTAACAGTATATATATCTAAACAGTTTATACTCCCCGAATGGGGGTGACATAGTAATAGAAACTCAATCACAACTAAGGAAGATATTGCACGATATGAATAGAACTCAAGGAAATGAAATAGATAAAACAGTAGTCTAAGATAATCCCAGCAGTACAAGTCTCAGATAAAAGAATATATACAAACTGATCTCCAAATAGAGTCTAACTAAAACATGATCCAACTACATAGATAAAAGCCTAACTATCTAGTCTAGGCAGTCGGGGGAAGGTCCTCAGCTACTGCTGGATCCTCCTGAGGGTCCAGCTCACAGGTGTCATCAAGGGCTGCCCCGTAATAGGTGTCCAGGCAAGCCTCCTCCTCGTCCTCTGTAATATTTCAACAGGTCCAGTCAGGACAGGAGCGAGCACAGTACATCTCAACAATTCATAGCAGGTTAGAAAATATAAACATGCAGTAAAGTAAGATACAAGTACTGAAAGAAATACGGT
>JANAVB010012249.1:0-25000 GCA_029216955.1 Iris pallida | reverse complement strand
TTTTAAGTTAACTTCATATTTAATTTTTTTATTTTAATTTAATTTATCTTTTTAAGTTTTATTTTAATTTAAAGTTTTTAACTTTTTTACTTTAATTTTGTTTTATTTTTTCCTCCTCTTTTATCCGGGCTTGGGACCGGCAACACAAGCTTTGCTTGTCATAGGAAAGAGTTAAAAAAATTTGTTTTAAGTATAGGATTTTTTGTTATTTTTTGATTATTATGTTTTTATATTTTAAGTTTTAAAGTTTTCGTTTTTAAAAGTTTGTAAGTTTTTTAGTTTCTTTTTAAAGTTTTACTTTTAGGCCTCATTTGGTTCGCAAAATCTCCAGGTTGGGAAAGGAAAGTGATTACTTTTCTATGTTTGGGTGTCCAAGAAATTGAGGAGGAAAGGAAAGTGATTCCCAATGGAAAGAAAATTAGGGGGGAAAGTGATTCCATCCATCCAAGCAAGGAATCACTTTCCCACATTGAAGTATTCACTTTCCTTTACAAATTCCGTGGCATTGCCAAACATCGGAAAGGAAAATCAATGGGAATTAAAGTTTCCCAAAGGAAAGGAAATGACAAGGAATTGATTTCTTTTCCTTTCCATTCCGCGAACCAAACGAGGCCTTAAAGTTATATGTTAAGTTTGGAGTTTTAAAGTTTTTTTTTTAAAGTTTAAAGTCTTAAACCTTTTAAGTTTTAAAGTTTTGTTAAAAGTTTAAAGTTTTAAAGTTATATGTTAAGTTTGGAGTTTTAAAGTTTAAAGTTTAAAGTTTTTTTTTGGAAGTTTGAAAGTTTGAGGGTCATACCTTAGACTTGAGTCATTCTTCTTGCTCCTCCTTCTCGGTTGTAGAAGCTTCACTCAATCCAAGCGATCCGAGGTCCAACTCATTGATGTCATAAGCTTCATCTCTCTTATTTTGTGTTCTTTTTCTGCTAAAATCCAATCTTGAACACAAACATAAGCTTCCAAGATATCCAGCTTCAACCGGCTCCTCTTTAGGCTCAACATCCTTGATCATGCACTAAAACAAGACTCCGATGCTACCGTAGACACTGGGACCATTAGTAGATCACGTGCAATTATAGAGAGTACAGGAAATCTTTTGTCGTTTTTTTTCCACCATTCTAAAATGGTGAAGTGATTTGAAGATTCATCTTCTTCTTCATAATAACTTAAATACAAAGACAACTCTTGAGTGGGTTGGAAAGATTGTCTCTGTTTCTTCATCTTTAATAAACGACTGGCGTGGTCCACTATGCCAGAGCTACTACTTGTACTAACTTGAGTGGGTCGGGTCGGCACAACATTATCTTCATAAAGTATTACTAATCTTTCTAAAACTACCATTACTTCCAATTTTAATTCCATAAGATTAAGTTCCATGTTATCTGCATAGCCATCTAACAAAACTTCTACACCCTCTAATTTAATGGTAGGATCAAAAATGGAAGACAAACAATATGAAAGAGGTACATCATCCCAATATTTAGCAAATTTAGCTTCCATTCTCTTAACAACATAGTCAAAATTTGGAACATTTCTATATTTAGAAAACAAGTAAGACATGTTACAAAGTTCTCGTAAAGCTAAACAAGAAGTAGGATAATAAACACCAGAAAGAGTGCATGTAGCCTTGTAAAAAGTTTCCAAAAATTCACATATAGAAGTAGCAACCAAGCCAAGAAGCTTAGAATTCACATATAGAAGTAGCAACCAAGCCAGTCTTATGACGGGCAGCTGAATAGGAAAACGTACCCATCGAAGAAGATGCAGCGCCTCTAAAACTTATCTGAGTTTGGGTCACCGAAATTGAGCTTGGGCCGTAGCAAATATCATAGTGTCTTGAGAGTGTGCTCGTGCCACCTCCCCTCTTCCATTTGTATATACGGGAACATTTCTTGCATTGAGCCCCGTACGGAACTGGTTCACCTTTTTGATCTAAAACAAGTAAACCATCAGGTTTAGTTTTATTTAGAAGAATAAAAAATTCTCAAACTTTTGCTTTTTTGCTCTCTTTACAACATTTGGTACATTGCTACCAATTTCAGGAGGATAACCAACTAAATCGTCAGGAATAAGATTTTCCTCAAAAAATGTATTATAAATTTCAAAAGCATCATTAGCTTGGTTTGAACCTTGTCCGGCCATTTTAAAAAGACAAATAAAAATAGAGAAAGGATTATAAAGATGGAGGATGCCCAAAAAATAATAAAATTATTTTTTTGTAAAAAACTAGAGAGATGGAGGAAAGAAAACTATTTCGTAAATGTAAATTAAAAAAATAAAAATTAGAAAGAGGAAGTCATAGATCGCCGAAATTTAGAGCACAACTTTCTTGAAACCTTGTTGTGATTTTGATTTTTTTAGATGGATTGAATTATTTGTGTTTGAAATATAGGTTTTATGGCAAATTTATAGGATTTTTTGGAAGCCAAATGACCCCTATACCCTCAAAATAGAGTTGTTGTAGATGGTTTTTGATCATTTTGGTCAAAATAATAAAAAAAAATCCTATAACGGTCATAAAATGGGGGTATTTTGGTAAAGGGGCCCAATGATTTAAAGAAAAAACCAAAAAAAAATTAAAATCAAAATCCGGTTCAGCCGGACGGACCGGGTCGGGGTTGAGCTCGGGCGGGCCTGACCGGGCCGGGCTGAATCGGGCCTACCGTTGGTCTTCCAAAAATAAAAAATTTTAAAACCGTTCCGGTCTGGGCCAGGCTTGGGCTCGGGCGGGTGAACCCAGCCCGGACCGGAATATGATATGGGCGGGCTCGGGCAGGGCTTGGATCGGGCTTCGGTGGGCCGGGCCGGCTGCGGGCTCGGCCTGGCTCGTGCTGGTCCAGCCTAGAACCGGCCCATGTTACACCCTGAGCTATGCTTAGCCGACTCCAGGCTCTGTAGGCGGAGGAAGAACATGGAGAAGGGTGTAGTAGTTTACCATGTGATGAATGAGGAGAAGTAAGTGAGGTTGTGCATTTGAAGGGAAAAGAGGCGAGAATCTAAATTTTTTGAATGAAAACTTGAATAAAAACATAAAGATGAATGGGCGGGTGGAGAGGAGGGGGAGTTTTAGGTAGTCTATAGAAGAAGAGGAAGAAGATTGGATGGAGAAGAGGGAGAAGAGGAAGAGAATGAGAAACATTGTTAGTAGAGTAGAGGGGGAAGTGAAGGGAAAAGAAAACTCCAACAAAATATAAAGAGGGAAATGAAAACTTGAATGAAAACATAAAGAGGGAAATAAAAAAGAGGGAAATGTGGTTGAAAATATAAAGAGGGAAATGAACAAATAAGAGAAAAATAAAAACCTGAATGAGGGGAATCAAAAAAAAATAAGGAAACTATTTTTTTACATTTTCTTGAAATCCGAATTTGAGAGGGAAAACAAATTTTGGGAGAAAATTTGTTAGGAGGGTAAACTATTTTTTTTAAATAAAAATTACAACCATTTGCAAGTCAAAAAATGCATGCCCTAAATGAGCCTCTAATTACAATGTGCAAATATGTATGCTATAAATGAGTCTTCATTTACAACACGCACAAATGCATGCTGTAAATAAACCTTCAATTACAACGCACAAAAATGGATGCCATAAATGAGTCTTCATTTACAATACACAAAAATGCATGATGTATTTCTATTACAACATGCAAAAATGTATGCCACAAATGAGTCTGTAATTACAACTCAAAAAAATGCACATCGTAAATGAGTCTTCAATTACAACACACACAAATGTATGTCGTAAATGAGTCTTCAATTATAATGCACAAAAAAGCATGTCGTAAATGAGTCTTCAATTATGGCGTGCATGTCAAATACGTCGTAAAAAGACAAAAAATTATAATTTTATAGCGCACATATTTGCACGCTGTAAAAGAGTGTCATTTACAGCACACAACAACTGCACACCGTAAGTGCTATATTTTCTTGTAGTGATAAAAACTTCTACGTATTTGGTTCGAGTCTACTTGATATGTAGTTAGCATGCTTATGTACTCCTGGTATTACATATTTTGGGACTAGGACGTGACACATGCATATTTGGTTACAGTACTTACATGCTTATATTATTTATCAATCATTTATTCCGGATATACTAATACATGTTCGATCACATGCTCCTTATTTAGTATATTACATGATTATACATCCTGACACATAGGCATGACACACAGATTCATATTGCATGGCATGTTAGGTGACTCGTACATGATCTATGTTGTTTACCAGTTGATGGACTATACATGTGTACATGTTTGACTTGACTATTACTTGTTAGTGTCGGACTGGACGTGTCGTGAATACGACATGGACAATAGCATTGGATGGAGAGGACAGTTACTAGGCGTGTGGGCTACTATGCATGTTTAACTATTTTACTTATCATTATTTATCTATCGAAAGATTCCATATCTGGAGCTACGGACCACTCATATTTATCATGAGATTCATGTTTTCAGAGCTACAACTATATTTACCATAAGTTTCTATTTGTGGAGCTACGACTATATTTAATAGGAGATTTTATTTTCGGACCTATGAATTTTATATTTGAAAAAGCCACGCATGGAACATTGTCCTCATTTGCATACCAAGTAGTGTGGTTAGACTGGTTGATGATAGTTCTACTTGGACCTCTTGCTTACTTTATCACATGTTATTAATTACTATACTTCATTTGGAATGTACATTATGTATCTCGCTACGTCCCTCAAAGGATATGGTTTCCTTTTATATTATTGGTGAGGTCTGACATAAGATATTGAGAAATTTCTTATTCCGGATTCAAGTATCGTCAAATGATACTATTCTTTATTCCATCGTAATTATTTTCTATTTTAGTTTTATAATATTAGATCGAGCTGTGGATGTTTATTATGGACTTATGGACACTTGATCTGATCTAGAAAGCTTATATGTATACGAGCTGGACTGGAGTCTGCATGGATATGTAGCTGTCCATTGCCAGGTGGCCTGGTCTAACGTATTTTGGGACCGATGCGTGACATATGAGCTCGTAGACCCTAGAGTTATCTTGTGCACTATAAAAAGTATCCTTTTGGATACCTTTGCCTATGGAATAGTTGGTCATGACAACAATGTAAGGTTTTTTATGGTTGGTTCCATATAGAGTAAACACTAATAAAAATGGAGATACATATTGTTAGTAAGTGTACTCAATTAAGTTTTGAATGAAATAGTTGACGAACATGTTCACTTGTCTGAATAAAGTTTAGGAACAAGCTTACCATGTTCCATTGTCTGAACATGTTTGAGGAACTTAATTGAGGAATATGTTCACTTGTCTAAACTGGTTGAGGAACATGAATTTTTTTAGGAAGATATGTATATTATTATTAAGCATACTCAATTGACGTCCACCTATTTAAATATTAGGTAGGTGGATGTTAACTATGGTGGGGCTCATGAATAGAATGGGTTTTGGTTGCATGTAATTTTTGTGTGAGCTTGTGAATCATGTTGTAGTCGTCGTTACGTACATATTCCCCACCATATGCCTATAAATATGTGTTATTTTGGATCAAAGAATGATATAAGAAGAGAAGAACAAGGTTATTACTACTACCATGCATGCATGCATCATCATGTTTTCTTTACTGTAGCTTAATTTGATTCATATATGGCTTCAAAGTTTCTTCATTTTGTCATCTTTTGCTCAAAAAACCTCTATGTTTAATTTTCTTGCTATCTCTGCAATTTATTTCTTGTTTGAAATTTGGGTTTATTTTTAGTCCATTCATTTATTATTCTAATTATTTCTTATATGTTATCTATTACTTCTCATCTTAGATATAATAGTGTTTAAGATCTCATATTCTAGTCATTAATTACTTGTCGATTAAGCTTGCTCCCAACTAATAGTAATATACTTGGAATCGTCTTTCTGATGCCACAAAAATGTTCTAAGAAATTCACTTCATTATTTAAAAAAGTCTAAATTTCATCATTTCATCCAAAATTATGAAATATTATGGTTGAAGTCTTGCAAGCATTTGAGAGGACAGAGATCATTTTGATATAGTATATAGAGATGTATGTATATATTTATGGGTGTCTTTGTAGTATTTTAATTCGAATATTAATTCTATTTATTAAAATTCTGCAGAGCAAGTGGTTATGAAGGGGTGTCTTTGTAGTATTCTAATTCTAACATTAATTCTATTTATAAAAATTGTGCAGAGAAAGTGATTATGAAGGGGTGGTTGGTCTTGGAAATAATGTTTGGTGAGCTGTCCTGGTTGGACATGTATCTTGGGTAAGTTCGTCATCGTTAATATTAGAGAGAAGCGGACACAATAATCTCTTATATGCCAAATTGGAGTTCCTTGTTATGGATTGCACCAAAAAAACCTAATGAGCTTCCATAGAGTCCCTAAGAACACACTTAAGTAGTAGTAGAACTAATGAGTATGATATTCCATTGATGTATGCTCCATTCGGTTTCCAATAGTTGCTCTTAGTGGAACTTTTTGATTAGGACAATGAGCTGATCACGTTAGTGGTGAATCTTACCAATGCATACGTGATAGCTTATCAAGCTTAAAATTGTTACTACTTTATTATTGATACTCCTGAGAATCCTCAACTCTATGATAGCAACCCACACAAGCAAAGTTGAAGGTCTGCATAGCTGCCTTCAAAAGAAAGCATGTATGGTTTGCTACCATAAATTTAAGGATTGTCTGGAGTATCAGCAAGCAATTAGTAATGATTTTGAGCTTGATAAGCTATCACGTATGCATTGGTAAGATTCAACACTAACTTGATCGGCTCATTGTCCCAATTAAAAAGTACCAAGAGAAACTCGTAGGAGCCAGATGTAGCACGCATCAATGGAATATCATACTCTTAGTTCCACTACTTAAGTGTGTGCGTAGGGAATCTTCAAAAGCAATGTAGGTTTTCTTGGTGCAATCCATAACACGGAACTCCATTTTTATATGATAGATTATTATATCCGCCCCCTCTCCAGTCACTGATAACGAAGATGAGCATAAGCTGCAGGTGTAATGTCCTACTTTGCTTGGTTTTTGAGATGGTTTGTTGGTTTGATGGTCATTTGGTTTTAGTTTCGATCAAAGGATTTGTTTTAGAGTTCTTCTCAACGATGCACATAGTCGCCTTTAGGTGGGTAGTTTTGAAAAACCTTTCTTTGCTTTACATTCACACTTAATAAATGATGCTACTAGTTTCTATTGTTATGTCATGAGATAGTAATGTTAATAATAAAAAGCCAAACCCCACATAGATAAGATAGTATTCTCTCTCTGTATCTATTACTCAATTTGAGGGAAGGATATCGACTGTTGGTAAGAATCACAAAAATGGTAAAAAAAAATTATAATATTGTTTCCTAAAAATGTCTCATGCAGGTAGAGAAAGTATTGTTCAAATACAGGGATGCCTAAATGACCGTGGGTAAGATTCACCAAGGGGTATAACATATATGCTTTTCAATTCTATTGGTTATGAACAAATGCATGCTTTACTTTCCGTCAAATATGAACTGCTAATTTACCCTAAGATAACTGAAAGACCACTTCTTATAATGCTCCTATCACATGATTACTTAGTGTTGTCTTCTTAGGTGAGTTGGGCAAGCACTGCTCACCAGTACACGACAATATATTTACCCACATTTGTGGGCATCTTTACAGGTGTATGTGTATGGGGGAATCATTTGATCAGTGTTGTGGCATCGATGAATCAGATTGGTGTGTAGAAGCTCTTCTAACAAGATGATGTCTTCTGCTATACATGACATAATTTATGGAACATTGTAATTCGATTGCACCCTTGAGATTGTAAGTCAAGCTGGCACATCCAGTTGTAAGTCAATGTGACAAGTCATTGTAAGCCAAGTCGGCGAGTTCATTGTAAGCCTAAATAGCCAGTATTTCAATTGGTTATCAAGATCCCTTCTATAATCGGTTGTGAACTTTGTATTCTGCTGCAAGCCTTATACTTCAATGCAAATATCAATTAAGAGACATATTTCTAAATATTTTATTATGACTTCAAGTTATCTGCTTAGTTCTACTGCAATCTCATTGTTCTCTGAGAAATACAGGTAACTGTAATGGTTATGCCTTATATAAGTGCAATTTAGACTTGTACGACATCACGTCCAGTGGCTAGTTTTCGATTCTAAAAAATTAGGACGTACCATTGCACGAAAATTATGGGTGGCATCTGTGAGGGGCTTCTATGCATGTGGCATCCTTGCGAGACGGCTATTCAGTTGCTTCAGTAGTGTAACCACCCACTTAATGAGTGGTATAGTAGCAACCTTCCACTCAATGGATCGTTAACTCCGAATTAAATGCCCATTTATGGGTAGTGGCTGCTAAGGGGACCGGCTCTCTTATGTATAGTTTGTGTTCACTATACTTTGTGTTCTTCTCTTGTGAGCTAGAGAGATATAGATATATGTTGTGAGAAGCCTCAACAGTATAAGAGAAGAAATGAGGTGTAATCCCAGTGTGGTTTGAATACATTATAGAGTGATAAAGTGAGCGTTTTAGAATTCCTTCAATCAAAATTTGAGGGTTCCTCGGAGCAGATAGACGAAAAGGCTGAATTTTGCATTGAGCAACAGTGATTTTGATCACTCCAGCAAGTGTCAACTTCAATATTTTTTTCCCATTCTCTTTGTGTCTTGTAACAAGGATTGTAATACTGCATTTAGTTCAAGTTTTATATTTCAGAATTTTATGTTGCAAGTCAGCTGTAATTTTCTCCTCTTTAAAGTTTTTGTAATTTTTTTGATTTTCTACGTACGTTGTCCTTTCATTGTAACTTCGGTAACAATAAGTTTTTTCTCACTTTATTTCCATTCCATATGGGAAGTTAGAATTACAAACAATAAAACATAGGCATGTGATATAAATATACACCAGCTAGCTCTGACCAATTTTCTAGCCCGCCATGTGGTTGCAACCAATACTTGACAAGAACAAGAAAAAGGAAGCATCATGTCACGACCCACACCCGCTTTTCGGGCGCAAGCTCGTGAGCAAGCCAGCTACGTATCGAGCGGACTCCATCCCGACTCGAATACGTAAACGCTGTCAAGGCTATGGTATACTGCCAAATCATGGCAATGCAATCTATATCTCAATCCACAACAAGAATATGAAACACGAATGAACAATTATGGGTCATGGTCTGCAGCCCATTATCATATTGTTCGATTAGACTCCAAGAATGATATGAGTCTATAAAACAAGCATAATATATCAAGGTACAAAATATAAGTACGAGAGGATAATAAAGAAATATCACAAGCAAATACCTGTATCATACGTCGTAAATCTACCATCCCGCTCTGCTAACTAACTCCATACAGTCGCTAAACCTGAAAGATCATCAGGTCCTCAGAGGACATAGCAAGATACATATAAACATGCCTATCTAGCAGTTTAATCATGTGTGATAATATATAAACAGGATATAACAAGGAACGACACTTAACATGGCAAGAGACTACGACCAAACTGCTAACAAGTGACTAATAACAAGTGGCTACTGACAGGTGACCTTGAACACGAACACTAGAACAACTACACGTAACTGAACTGCTGGATGAACAAGCGAACACGATATCAATGGAATACCAAACCCTCGCCCCGAGTGGACTCGCAGGTTTGAACTAATCACCAACCCTCGTCCCGAGTATGGACTCTCTGGTTAGTACTAACCTCCATCCCGAGTGTGGACTCTCTGGTTAGTTTACGACAAGGCACCCTCGTCCCGAGTGTGGACTCTCTGGTACAAGTATAACATCCTCGTCCCGAGTGTAGACTCTCTGATGTAAACACCCTCGTCCCGAGTGGACTCTCTGGTGCAAGTCAAGTCAACACCCTCGTCCTGAATGTGGACTCTCTGGTGCAAATAATCGACATACTCGTCCCGAGTGTGGACTCATGTATGTAAACAGATCAAGGAAAACACCCTCGTCCCGAGTGGACTCTTTGGTACCAAGGAAACAATAACAAGGATTTAGCAGTTCAATTACACGTACTCGTTTTATGAAACAACTCAAGCAAGGTACTGGTGAGACAAGGTACGACTCAGTCAAGACACAGTCAAGTCCAGTATAACTACACTGCCAAGTCAAGCAAGACCATAAACTGGTGAACACGGTATGTAGAAACTAGATAAATCAAGTCAACTAGAAAGCTAATAAATCACATAAAATCTATAATAAATAGAGTATCTAATGATAATACAATAATAACATAAAAACTATAAACATGGAATTAAACTGTAGAGGGAGGCAAGGTATCTTGCCTGGAGGTTGTATGCAGATCCAACAAAATATAGTCAACTGGTAGGCCGATAAGTCCAAATCATCATAACTGTCTCCGAAAGCTGAAACAAACATTTCCAACATTCTCAGAATAGTCAAATTAGCTATAATTTCCGTCCTTAAGTCCAATTCTGGACACAGGAGCAAAACGGTAATTTTGGGCAAAAACGATGTCCGCCATTGGACACGCTTTGCACCGAAAAACGTGCCAGAGTCAATGGTCTCTAGATTCATCAAAATATATGTTAATAGGTCCAGTTTTCTGATACGAACCCAACCGTATGTCCAAAGTTAGATTCCGACGGGCCGTGCACAAAATCACCCGTTGAGTTGGACCGTGGGGCCCGCAAAACGGCGATCCGATCAACTGTCTCACAATCGGACCAAACTTGGCATACAAGACCAGAAAAATGATACAGTCTTGATGGCACAAGTTTTGTCTCGATTGACGAACGTACACAAAGTAATTGGGAAATTTGCACAGAGGCCGATAGGATAAAATTCGACGGATACACATCAAATTTGTCGCGCACACGAGAACAATTTGAATTTCGTCAAAGTCCACACGTCCACGAAGCCGATACGCACCTTTCGATGCTTTCGTTTCGTGATCACGTCGCCCGGATTGGCGGGATGCACGTTGGATCGGAAGAATTTCTAGTTTTTGAAAACTGTTTATTGGGGTTTTCCCAATTTTTGAGTCGATTTATCTTAGCATCTACTGATTATAAAAATAATCTAAAAACAGGGTTTGAATGCTGGTTAGGTTGTCTAAGAGGCTGTTCAGATAGATTTCTTAAACTGTCTATGGTTTGCCATTAATCGGCCTTCCAACTTGGATGTTGGGACTGTCCCAAACCCTGTTTTCGAACAGGTATTGGTCGATCTTTGGATCGACTTTCTGGGAATCCTAGCAAGGGGCGATTAAAACTATTTGAAGAGAAATAATGTCATATAAGTTAGGGACATACCTAAAAAGACAAATCGTAAAACCACTGATCGTGCGCGATGGAATGTCGCTGCAAAACTGCCTCCGTGCGGTCTCTGCTGCTGTCTTTCCTCTGATCAGTCCGCCTGCGCGCGGCCGATTCCAGCGCTCGCGCGACGGTACGCGGCTGCGGGGTTGGTCATCAGGGGTCGGGGAGGGGCGCCGTGGGTTTGGGTAGAGCTAGGATTTTGAGAAACTCCCAAATACCCTCTCAATATATGCACATATATGTGTACGCTGGAACCAATCGAGCAGTTTCGCTCGGGTTGGGGGAAACATGCGCGGGGGGTTTTCTTCACTGCTGCTTGGTTTGGACCGAGATTGCTACTTGCTGCTACAGCTGGGCCAAGCTTTGGGTTGCTGGGCCCGGCTAGGATTAGTTCGGGTTGGGCTTTACTAGGCATGGGGTGGCCGGGCCTATGAGCTGCTGCCATCCTTTGTGATGGCACACACACACACACACACACACACACACACACGCACACACGCACACACACACACACACACACACACATATATATATATATATATATATATATATATATATATATATTATATATATATATATATATATATATATATATATATATATATATATATTATATATTTATATATTTATATATTTATATATTTATATATTTATATATATATATTTATGTATATACATACACATACCTATATAATATATTTGTATGTATACATACAAATACACACATAGGTAATATATTTATATATACATATAAATACACACATATATTATATATTGATATATACATACACACATTTATATATCTTATATAAGTATATATATATATATTCTTAAATATAATATGCACGTATATACAAAATTAGTATATATAAAGGTGAAAATGAATTATAAATGTGTACACATATATTTATCCAAAATGCATCCATATAATAATATAAAAGTATTTATCCAATTTCTAAAAATAGAATATCGATTCAGTAACAATAAAATATATTTATTTAATCACCACAAAATAATAAAATAATAATAAAATAATTAAATGTTGGTTTGGTGAATCCATACTACTCACCTTTATCCGGGTCCAAAAAATTATACAAATATTGTAAAATAATATTTAATAATAAAATACCAATTTTTGTACAAATATTCAAATAATTTAAAATGTACATCAGTACCCAAAATAAATTAGGAACTATTTGTACACACATAAAATATGCCTACATGGTCGTCTTTGGTCTCACTACAATATTACATGGGCTCGGTTTCGGTTCGGGTCTAGTCCGAGCTAAATTGACACAAACCGGATCTCCTACAAGTCAATAATATAATTAATAAATAATTAAAAATGTCTTTAGAGGTTAAGTCGCAACTTGGCCTACTTTTCCTAGTTTGGACGTCACTATGGCTCTACCTTCCCTACTAGGGCTAATACACTAGTCAAAGTACGTCATTGCACTATCTGTGCCATGATTCTTAGTCATCTTGTACTCCAAATCTTAACCATGGCTAAAGTCATCTATCTTAATAATTAATTAAAATAATTATTTATAAATCTAAAATCACCATTTAAATTAAATAAATAAATAAATAAATAATTTAAAATTTCCGGGAAGGGGAGCTACAAATATACCCACCTTAAAATAATTTTGTCCTCGAAATTCTAATTCATAACTATCCCTTAAAATTCAAAAGGAAGTCTACTGTTACCTTAATCTCCTCAATTTAATTTTCAAAAATATTCTATAACTTTATCTAGCCATTTTATAACTCCGAATACTTGGGAACTTCTACCCACCTTTGGTCACACTACTCCTCAAAACACGGTCACTAAATCTTATAATCTTCTAACTAGTTGCTAATAATTCTACCAACATATATCTAGAGAGTATGGCATCTATGATCCCTCATATCTATAAACAACCAAAACTCAATAATTATGCAATATTATACTATAATTTAAGAATTTCTAATGAATTCTAGACAACACGATCATTCGTCACCCCGGAATAGAAGGGACGAGAATCAATGGTACGGAAAGCAATGGAGAATAATCGAGAATAAATATGAAATTTCAAGGACGTAGAGAAGTTTCTAGGAGAATTTTCAAGGCAGTGTGGATTGAGATTTCTAAGGTTTAGTCATAGTCGCAGGCTCGTATCAGTACAGTTACGTAACCGATACGATATGCTCTGACCTGCATGGGCCACCAAAAAACTTGTCACGACCCGTACCCGCTTTTCGGGCGCAAGCTCGTGAACAAGCCAGCTACGTGTCGATCGGACTCCAACCCGACTCGAATACGTAAACGCTGTCAAGGCTATGGTATACTGCCAAATCATGACAATACAATCTATATCTCAATCCATAACAAGAATATGAAACATGAATGAACAATGATGGGTCATGGTCTGCAGCCCATTATCATATTGTTCGATTAGACTCCAAGAATGATATGAGTCTATAAAACAAGCATAATATATCATGGTACAGAATATAAGCACGAGAGGATAATAAAGAAATATCACAAGTAAATACCTGTATCATACGTCACAATCCTCTACCATCCCGCTCTGCTAACTAACTCCATGCAGTCGCTAAACCTGAAGAGATAATCAGGTCCTTAGAGGACATAGCAAGATACATATAAACATGCCTATCTAGCAGTTTAATCATGCATGATAATATATAAACAGGATATAACAAGGAACGACACTTAACATGGCAAGAGACTACGACTAAACTGCTAACAAGTGACTAACGACAAGTGGCTACTGACAGGTGACCTTGAACACGAACACTAGAACAACTACACGTAACTGAACTTCTAGATGAACAAGCAAACACGATATCAATAGAATAAAAAACCCTCGCCCGAGTGGACTCGCAGGTTTGAACCCTCGTCCCAAGTGTGGACTCTCTGGTAAGTACTAACCCTCATCCCGAGTGTGGAGTCTCTGGTTAGTTTACGGTAAGGCACCCTCGTCCCGAGTGTGGACTCTATGGTGCGAGTATAACATCCTCGTCCCGAGTATGGACTCTCTGATGTAAACACCCTTGTCCCGAGAGGACTCTCTGGTGTAAGTCAAGTCAACACCCTCATCTCGAATGTGGACTCTCTGGTGCAAATAATCGATATCCTCGTCCTGAGTGTGGACTCACGGATGTAAACAGATCAAGGAAAACACCCTCGTCCTGAGTGGACTCTCTGGTTCCAAGGAAACAATAACAAAGATTTAGCAGTTCAATTACATGTACTCGTTTTATGACACGACTCAAGCAAGGTACTGGTGAGACAAGGTACGACTCAGTCAAGACACAGTCAAGTCCAGTATAACTACACTGCCAAGTCAAGCAAGACCATAAACTGGCGAACACGGTATGTAGAAACTAGATAAATCAAGTCAACTAGAAAGCTAATAAATCACATAAAATCTATAACAAATAGAGTATCTAATGATAATACAATAATAATATAAAAACTAAAAACATGAATTAAACTGTAGAGGGAGGCAAGGTACCTTGCCTGGAGGTTGCACGCAGATCTAACAAAATATAGTCAACTGGTAAGCCGATAAGTCCAAATCATCATAACTGTCTCCGAAAGCTGAAACAAACATTTCCAACATTCTCAGAATTGTCAAATTAGCTAGAATTTTCTGTCCTTAAGTCCAATTCTGGACACAGGGGCAAAACGGTAATTTTGGGTAAAAATGATATCCGTCGTTGGATACGCTTTGCACCGAAAAGCGTACCAGAGTCAATGGTCTCTAAAGTCATCAAATTTTATGTCAATAGGTTCGGTTTTTTGATACGAACCCAACCGTATGTCCAAAGTTGGATTCCGGCGGGCCGTGCACAATATTACCCGTTTAGTCGGACCGTGGAGCCCGCAAAACGGAGATCCGATCAACTGTCTCAGAATCGGACCAAACTTGGCATACAGGACCAGAAAAATGATACAGTCTTTATAGCGTAAGTTTTGTCTCGATTTGACAAATATGCACAAAGTAATTGGAAAATTTGTACATAGGTCGATACGGTGAATTTCGACGGATACGCATCAAATTCGTCGAACACACGCGACCAATTTAAATTTCGTCAAAGCCCACACATCCACGAAGCCGATACGCACCTTTCGATGCTTTCGGTTCGCAACCACGTCGTCCGGATTGGCGGGACGCACGTTGGATCGGAAAAATTTCTAGTTTTTGAAAAACAGTTTTATCGAGTTTTTCCCAATTTTCGAGTCGATTTATCTTAGCATCTACTGATTATAAAATAATCTAAAAATAGGGTTTGAATGCTGGTTAGGTTGTCTATGAGGCTGTTCAGATAGATTTTTTAAACTGTCTATAGTTGCCATTAATCGGTCTTCCAACTTGGGTGTTGGGACTATCCCATACCCTATTTTCGAACAGGTATTGGTCGATCTTTGGATCGACTTTCTGGAAATCCTAGCAAGCGGCGGTTTAAAACTATTTGAAGGGAATAATGTCGTATAGGTTAGGGACATACCTAAAAAGACAAATCGTAAAACCACTGATCGTGTGCGATGGAATATCGCTGCAAAATTGCACCAGTGCGGTCTGTGCTACTGTCTTTCCTCTGATCAGTCCGCCCGTGCGTGGCCGATTCCATCGCTCGTGCGGCGGCACACGGCTGCGGGGTTGGTCGTCAGGGTCGGGAAGGGGTGCCGTGGGTTTGGTAGAGCTAGGGTTTTGAGAAACTGCCAAATATCCTCTCGACATATGCATATATATATGTGTACGCTGGAACCAATCGGCGGTTCCGCTCGGGTTGGCGAAAACATACGCGGAGGGTTTTCTTCACTGCTGCTTGTTTTGACCGGGATTGCTACTTCTGCTATGGCTTGGCCAAGCTTTGGGTTGCTGGGCCCGGCTGGGATTAGTTCGGGTTGGGCATTACTAGGCATGGGGTGGCCGGGCCTACGGGCTGCTGCCATCCTTTGTGATGGCACACACACACACACACACACACACACACACACACACCGACACACACACACACACACACACATATATATATATGTAATGTATATACATACACATACCTATATAATAATTTGTATATCATACAAATACACACATAGGTAATATATTTATATATACATATAAATACACACATAATAATATATTTATATATACATACAAATTCACACACATATAATATATCGTATATACATACACACATTTATATATCTTATATATATATATATATATATAGATATATATATTATATATATATTTTTTATATATATATCTATATTATATAATATCTATATATAATATATATATAATATATATATCTATATATTTTTATTATATATATATATATATATCTATATATAATATATAATAATACAATTTTTTACGATGGTCTCTAGGTCTTCTAGAGGCGATCGCAAGCGTGACTTTCCAAGAATTAGGGTTTCGATATGGGATCCTGGGCTGGGAGAATCATCCAAAGATGATGAAGAACCATCCGCCGATGAAGGTAGGGAAGTCGGCGGAGGGTGGACGACGGTGAGACGTCGGGACAGAGAAGAACAAATCGGCGCCATTGCCAGAGCACCGTCAAGGTCTCAGAGGAGAAATAGCGAGGAGGATGGAGCACCGACACGCGGGCTGGAGAGCCGACACGAACCCAAGAAGTGATTTGAACCTAGGGTTTCGACCGGGGAGTACGCCGGTTCCGGCCAGATTCTCACCTTCGGGTACGTTCGTAATGGTGACCCTCCGATGATAAAAGACACGGGACAACAAAAGCCTTCGAACGACAAAGGGAAATCGAAGACGGGGCGAACCCCCCTAGCAAGTCATGGGCAGAGTTTTTCACAACCGATACGAGGACAGCGCCGAATCAGATGAAATACATTGCTCCTAAAGTGGTAGGATCAGGGACCAGAGCCTCGTTTACAGAGGAAGACCTAAAGAAACAAAGAAATACTGAAAAAACACAATCATCTTGTATGTATTGGGCAATCGGCCGTTTTACAACCATATTAGGGCGTACGCCGAATGGGTCTGGCGCCCTATGGGCATCATGGAATTCTTCCCCGCAGTAATGGATTCTACTTGTCAGATTCGGTATGGTGGAGGATATGGAGAGGATAATCCAAGGAGGCCCGTGGACTTTGACGGACGTCTGATCATAATGAAGGGGTGGACCCCGAAACGAGATGCGAGCGGGAAGTTCTGCGTTCGGTACCTATTTGGATTCGATTTCCCGAACTACCTTACTCTATTGAGTAGATGATTATTAAACTGGCCAGTTTGATTGGAGTACCAATAAAAGCAGATGAACGACGACGGCTAGAGCTATGATGGGTTTCGCCAGGGTCTTCGTCGAAATAGAGGCTGGTCAATCTCTTCCGTATTATGTTGAGTTTCGAAGTCCCGTCAGGAGAGGTGTTTGCTCAAAAAGTAGAATATGAATGGGTTCCTCCTACTTGTAGCCATTGTCTACAATTCGGACATCCATCAAAGAATGCAAAGCTGAAAAGAATACCGTACAAGGGAACCAATAATAATTTAAGGTCGGATATTAACCGGATGAAGCAAGTACTCAACCAGTACAATTACAGAGAGGCGCAAGCACACGGATTGTCAACCATGAAGATGGCATGGAACTTGAGATCGACATAGGTTTGGAAAACATTGCATATCAAGGGAAACTCCTGCAACTCAATTACCGATCCAGAGGGAAGGGAAGGAAGCGCAAGTCGAGAAGACGGGTCCTCCCATGATATTCACAACATCAATGAGTACGACAGGCAAGAATCGGGAGGTAGGCAAAAGCAAGAGCACAAAAGAAGGACAGCTGTTCGACATACTTCACATCAATGGAGACTAAAAGATTCAATGGCTGTGCAAACTGAAGGAGGAATCAGTCGAAGAGGCATGCAGGGATTTATTTTGAAGACGTAAACAAGCCAGCAGCTGGCCAAATCGAGGAGAGTTCAGCTCTGTGTTTAGACAACCCTCGATGGAGGACTTGGTGAACAAGCTCGTAGCTACTAATAACTTAGAAGAAGATTCCAGCGAGATTCATGAAATTGACCAGAGGAATGAAGAACCTGATCCGCTCCCAGCGGATAAGGATCTGAAGATTACTGGGAACAACCAATCAGATTAAAATGTCCATGATTACATGGAATGTTTGAGGCGCCTGCTCTCTAGGGCGATGGAAGGAAATTAGTGATGTGATTCGTAAAGGAAAACATGATATATGTGCTCTTCTCGAGACCAAAATCAAGACTGATAGGATGCTTCACGGAGGACGGCGACCCACTGGCAACAGGTAAACAATCTTCACCTGTGTAATGGCTTGTATTTGGGTGAGGTGGGACAGTAGACAATAGGAAGGGGATATTTTACATGTATCCGAACAGATGATATTACTTCGGTTCAAAATAAAGGAGGTTTTCAGATGATATATGGAGCCATTTATGGCCATAATGATAGAAGACGAAGAGGAGTTGTGGAAAGAGATTACGCACTTCAGCATCCTTGCGAACTCTCACCACAACTTGCCTCTCATTCTCATGGGTGATTTTAATGCCCTACTATATCGGCATGAAAGTAGGAGGTAGGGTGGTACCTGAAGGCATTATGCAGGACTTCCAAACTTGTCTACTTCAGTCTGGGCTTCAACCATTAGAGCGATCGGACATGTATGGACTTGGAATAATAAAGCAGTTTGCAAGCGAATTACCTGCCAACTTGATAGAGCTCTGGAAAATCATCTCTGGTTTCAAACCTTTCCTGATGCTAAAGCAGAGGGTCTACCGCAGGACTAGTGACCATTCCCCGATTTGTGTCCGTCTATTTCAAGCTCCTCGCAACCGCCCGAGGCCATTTAGATACAATAATAAATGGCATTTGATAGAGGGCTACATGGAGGTGGTTCGCAGTGGTCTTACAACAACAGTGACTGGAAACATGCAGTTTCGGCTTGTATCTAAGTTGAAGACGGTTAGCAAGCTCTAGAAGCATGGAATATGCAACTACCTCAGTCGAATCTTCATATGGAGAGAAGAATTAGTAGAGGTCCAGAACAGCCTTCAAGCAGATTTGTCTAATGAAGACTTGGCCAGAGGAGCGGGACCTCGTTGAAAGAGTTGGACGGCTCAGGATGCTTCAGAAAATTGAAATGGCACAACGTGCCAAATGTCAATGGCTGCAGCAGGGGATCAATGTACAAATTCTTCTATGACATTGTGAGGATGTGGCAACATCGTAATACTATCTCTCGCTGCTATTGGACCATCGGGTAGAGCTGACTTCAAATGAAGACATCCAACAGGAGACAGTTAGGTATTATTCTAAACTCTACAATCAAGTTGATTATCTAACCTCGTTTCCTGCAATTATGCAAGAAGCTCGTGTCTCTTGAGGAAATAAGATGATGGGTGCGAGGTTGAAATGGCGGAACTGGATGATATCATCAAGCTGGCAACTCCCGATAAAGCCCCGGGCCCAGATGATTTAGTAGTTTTGTTCTACAAAATTCATTGGGAGGACATCAAACACCAGGTTCTGGAGATGGTGAGAGATTTCTGTGACAATCAGCGACTCCTGAAGGAATTAAACCACACATTCCTTACCATTATACCTAAGAGGAAGGTGCTACGTCGATGGTGAATTACAGGCCGATAGCCTGTTGCAACTTTTTGTACAAGATTATCATACATCTCATGTGTCGGAGGATGGAAAAAGTAATACAGGGTCTTATTTCCTTCAATCAAGCCACTTTTATCAAAGACCGATCCATAGCTGATCATAATCTGTTAGCTCATGAGCTTGTACGGATTTTTAATAAGCCTGGTGGCAACCGCTCATGCATCAAATTGGATCTTCGGAAATCGTATGACTCTATTAATCGGGAATTCTTATGTCATATTATGCTGGAAATGGGCTTCTCTGAATCCTGGGTGGCAATGGTTCGTGAGTGTATCTCGACCCCAACATTCTCGGTCCTTGTCAAAGGGTTCCTTACGGCTTATTTCATAGTAGCCGAGGTATTAGACATGGGGACCCGCTTTTCCTTATCTGATTACTATAGTTATGGAGTACTTTTTTCAACAGTTAGAGATTGCGGAAGTACAAGGAGGATTACACACAATTTAGAAGCATATCAAACCTAGTATCACCCATATGATATGCTGATGATTTGCTTTTATTCATTGTGCCTTCAAATAGGGTCTGGCGACGCTGGAGCTTATGACAGAGTTCGGGAAGTTAAACCGGCCTCGAGATCAATAAAGATAAAATTAGAATTTATTTCAATAAATTATGTCCTAACAAAGAAGCTAAAGCTGCTATTATAGGGTGGACAGAGGCGAGCTGCCGGTGCGATACTTGGGATTACCACTCAGCATTAACTACGCCAGAGATTCAACCTGTCAGAGTATGATAGAGTACGTCCAGAGACGCACGGAAGGTTGGCATGCACAAAATTTATCATTTGGAGGCCGTATAGAGTTGGTTCGATCTATTGTTCTTGCAATTGCTTCTTTCTGGCTTCAAGCTATTTTATTACCGAATTCCACTATTAGGAAACTGGAAAAAATTTACGCTGATTTCATTTGGCATGGGGAATACATGGCATTAAAATGGAAATTTTATGTCGTCCTAAGAAGAAGGAGGAGTAGGATTATACTCTATTTGGACACTTAGAGATGTTGCGGCCATGAGACTCGTCTGGAAGTTCATTACTGGCAACTCGCTATGGGCAAGGTGGACAGCGGCAAATATGTCAAAGATATAAATTTTTGGGCTATACAATCCAAAAGTAATGCCTCTGTGACATTCAAGACTATCATGTTAATCGGAAGAAGTTGTTGCCTCACATTGAGCAGATTATGAAAGACATGAACTCAAACATCTATGGTTTGATCCTTGGATTGAACGCAATAGTCTTGCGGATCTGGGCGTAGCACTGTTTTGGCTAGAGCTCGGTTGGTACCCCGGTAAGCACCATCATTGAAGATGGACATTGGCGGCCTGAAAAGCATGGAGTTGCGAGGCAATTTATGGCTATCAAACGTACAACAATCGACTTTTCGATTGAGAAGGACAGTTGGAATGGCAGGGTTCCTCTAATGGAGAGTTTCAGCACCGCCTAGCATATAATATATCCTGAGCTACTCACCCCAAACCGACCATACGAGTTCATTTGGGTGAAAGGAGCTTCCCGAAAAATACAATATTGTATTATAAGTTATGAAGGTCGTTGGCCACCAGAGACCGGTTGAGACGCTTTGGGGTAAGCATCCCAAATACTGAATGTGTGTTATGCCATCAGGAAGAAGAGAGCATTAAATATTATTCTTTCAGTGCGCGGTGGCATGGAGAATCTGGATGATACAAACTCACAAGCTATTGATTACAATGGGCAACAAGGAGTATTAAGGATATTATTGAGATCTTTCAGAGACTTCGCAATAATGGGAGCCTATGGTTCAAAGAAGCTAGACTCAGACTGGCCTCAGCCGTATGGCATATTTGGAAAGAGCGCAACAGGCGCATATTTGAAAACATTCTCACGTCTGAGATTGGTGTTAGCCACAACATAGATAATGATGTTAAGATGTTGATGGGGGATTAAATATTTCTTTGTATCTGTAATATTTCTTTTATCAATGGAATTACCTTCTTCCAATATATATATATATATATAATAATATATATATATATTATATATAATATATATATATATTATATATATATATAGATATATATATATATATATATATATATATATATATATTATATATATATATATATATATCTAATAATTATATATATATATATATATATATATATATATATATATATATAATATATATATATATATCTTAAATATAATATGCACGTCTATAAAATTAGTATATAAAGGTGAAAATGAATTATAAATGTGTACACATATATTAACCAAAATGCGTCAATATAATAATATAAAAGTATTATCCAATTTCTAAAATAGAATATTAATTCAGTAACAATAAATATATTTATTTAATCACCACAAAAATAAATAATTAAATGGCGGTTGGTGAATCCATACTGTTCACCTTCATCCGGGTCCATAAAATTGTACAAATATTGTAAAATAATATTTAATAATAAATACCAATTTTTGTACAAATATTCAAATAATTAAAATGTACATCAATACCCAAAATAAGTTAGGAACTATTTGTACGCACATAAAATATGCCTACATGGTCGTCTTTGGTCTCACTACAATATTACATGGGCTCGGTTTCGGTTCGGGTCTAATCCGAGCTAAATTGACACAAACCGGATCTCCTACAAGTCAATAATAATTAATAAATAATTAAAAATGTCTTTAGAGGTTAAGTCGCAACTTGGCCTGGTTTTCCTAGTTTGGACGTCACTATGGCTCTGCCTTCCTACCAGGGCTAATACATTAGCCAAAGCACGTCATTGCATTATCTTGCCATGATTCTTAGTCATCTTGTACTCCAATCTTAACCATGGCTAAAGTCATCTATCGTAATAATTACTAAATAATTATTTATAAAATCTAAATCACCATTTAAATTAAATAAATAAATAAATAATTCAAAATTTTCGGAAAGGGGAGCTACACATACAGTTACAAAAAAAAATTGTATTATTCTATAGAAGAAAATACAAACTGGTATGACAGCTAATCTTCTTCAGCTAACCTCCTATTCTTCTATGGGAGCAGATCAGTTGTCCCAAACAATCTTGTCCTATTCTGTCATTCTTTCTATTATATGTGGGCCACCATACATATATCTACTTTCAAGCTCTGTTCGGACCCTCATGTAATAGAGAGGGGGACAGAATAGGACATGATTGCTTGGGACAACAAATCTTCTCACTCTTCTCATGACCTCTTCATAGTGAGAAGAGCACCCCACTACCTCTCCTCTCATCCGCACACACCACCTTCCTTTCTAACAACCTCCAGAACACCACGGACTCACTCTCTCCGCTCCACACAATCCTTACACTCACCCGTCTCTCTCTCTCATTCAATATACTCTCACAGTACACTCCTCAAATCTTTTATCACTCATTTTTTTACCATTCATATCATCATTCACATCGATCAGAACAAACAGTCCATCCGCTCTCCGGCTCCACCAATCTATAACCCTCTGTCCTGGGAACTCGACCCCACTCCAAGCATCGTCGGACCGCACGAGTCGATCGGAGGGATGCTCGGCACCTCGACAAGTTGAGTTTCGCCTCTCACAGGCCACCCCGTCAACAGTCCACTCCAGCGACTTCATACCAACAACGGAGCACTGCCCTGTTATGCTGACTCCTCCGTATATCTCAAACGACAGTCCATACTCCCACCACCACCCAGATTGATCACCGCCACCGCTGAACCGAGCATCGCTCTGGTCGTATGTAATCCCCTGCCGAGCTGTATACACATGTGAGGCCGACTCCTCGTCCTCCTCTCTGCCGTGAGTACAGCTTCATCAGTTCCCCAGCAGCGGCACTAAGGAGAAGAAGTGAACAGAAGCAGTAGCAGGGACGTGGTTAGGTATATTTCCACTTTACCTCCCTTCATATGTTTTGTTCATTTTATACATCCACGCAATTATAATATTATTTGCAGATAGGTACTATAGACGGTAATAATCAGTATATAGGTGTTAATATATATAACAGTAACTATAGTTATGTTTGTTGTTTAGTGTTATATTTCTTTAGTAGTTTATTTATGTTATATAATCTTTCTAACAGTAGAGTTATGTATTGTTATCTATTAGTTGCTATATCTTTATATGTACTAATGTTATATATTCTTGATATATCAATTTTTTTTTGAGATGCAACATCCATTGGATCTTGTTTAAGTCATATAATCATAACGGTTGAAAATCAACAGTTAAGTTAGATGACTGAAACAAGATCCAAAGGGTTATCATGGGGATACATGAGAGATGCAAAAGTAAGAAAATGCGGATCCCACTTCTCTCTCTCACTCCCTCTCTCTCTTTCTCTCTTTATATATTTTTTACAGAAAATTACTGTACCGATAATAATTTAATTAATATTAGTTTAGACGATAAAAGTTTGGAAATTTTGTAAAACAATACAATCCGACAGTCCGTAGTCGAAAAATGAGCATGCTCAATTTCCGATAGACAGTATGTCGGAAAATGAGCATTAGCTCAATTTTCGACATACCATTTGGCTGAAATCAAAGGGAATTGATAAAGTAACGGTTTGGGTGGGTTGGGGTTGAAAGAAAGGGGTTGGGTGGGTGAGTTGGGTTGGGGTGGGTTTTTTTTTTTTTATGGTTTAATTGAATATGATGGTGGGTGGGTTGGGTTACTTGATTGTTGTGTTTTTAAGGTTTGGTTTTTTTGGTTGGGTGAGGTGGGTTATTTTTGTTGGGTTTCTAACGTTACAATTTGCAACGTTACGATTCTAACGTTACAATTCCAACGTTCTAATTCCAACGGCTATATATCTATAAGTATCAAACCACTTCACAACAATTTTCTCATTCACTTCACAGCACTCACTTCCACACCTCTCCCATTCAGTAAGAAGTTTGTCAAGTATTTCGTTGAAAGCCGAAGCTCCTCTTTTCCTACAGAAAGTTCATCTTGTGTCAACATGGATGAAATCTGACAATCCTATGCTCGCTTGGAGG
>JANAVB010012248.1:0-40953 GCA_029216955.1 Iris pallida | reverse complement strand
TATGGTGGTGGTGTCACGACCCGCACCCAGTGTAAGGGTACAAGTACGTAACCATGCCCAGCCTACGTCGCAGAATCGACGGTAGAACGCTGTTCTAGGTCACTATCTAAACCAACTCACGCAATTGTATATTGTACTTGTCTTAAAACTCAACTCCGAACGGAGGGCAAGTACAGAAATAATATAACTCAATCATAGTCTAAGCACGATAGGATATCACAGAATTCTATAACTAAAAGAAAACAATAAAAACTACTAAAAGATAATAACTCAAACAACTCAAAATAAGACAACTCTCAAATTATTACAATTCAAGTTCCAGTAAAGGAATCTAAAACAGTCTACTAAACAAGTCTCCCAATCACTCCTGAGAGTCGGGGCCAAAGGTAACTAATCCCTCTCCAGATCCATAGTGAGTAGGGCAAACATCCTCAGGGCTAACATATGTAATATTTCAACAGGTTCAGTCAGGACAGGAATGAATACATCTCATCAAGTAAATCCAAGTAAATGACGAAAACCATAAAATAATTATAAACAATTTTTATTGATTAAGCATAGGAATTCGAGACAGTTTAAGATGTAAAACTATAGTAAAAGAACAAGGAGAGTAAAACTGTGAAAAAGAATATCATGTCAATGAAGACTGTAAATAAAGCTAGCTGAACTAGAATAATGTGATATGAGTCCAGTGGTACAATGTATGTCAAGTGTGATTTCATTCAATGATCCAAGTAGGTGATTCTTGTAATGGTTCTTGTGATGATTCTAGTAAAGATTCTAGACACTACTCACATTGTGTTTTAAAATACTGAGATCGACTTGTAAACGGCTAGGGGTAATCCGGCACATCATACACTGGCCAAGTGTGGGACGGCTATCGCTCTTGTATATTTCACCGGGAGGTGGTTCGAGTATTTAGGAATGTTTACTTGTCTACTCAAGTATTTCCCCGCCCGACAAATATGAATGAATCCATAACACGACACGTAAATTGAGAATAAATCTAGCCAAAACAAGAAGGTGCTTGTAGGTGATTCTTGTAATGATTCTTGTAATAGAGGCTAGACGAGTAAGGTATATGTGTCGTATACATAGATTCCAGAAAAATATCAATTCGTGTTTGTAACCGAGAATCAAATAGAATTGACTAAAACTGAAATATAGAATTCGACAAGTAAATGAAAGAACTTTCAGAGAATGTACTCGCCTGACAATCCGAGCTGCTAATGAGGATGTATAACTGAACTGGAGTGATATAAACCTATTAAAGTATACACATGTCACAACCAAGTCCACAATATCAAAGAAATAGCTACAATACAAGACTACATGCTTCTAGGTCCATTTGGTCAAAGTCAACCCTCGGTCAACTCTGGTCAAACCTGGTCAACGCTGGTCAAACCTGGTCAAACCTGGGTCAACTAGTCCGTCTACTAATTCTTAGGTCATACACAAAATTCTAGGTCATTTGGAATTCGTTTGAGTTGAATTGGATCAAGTTTGACCCAAAATTGACTTTTATCAATTTGGTCAACTTATCGGCCAATTCGACTAACTAGGCTCAAAATGACAAACCAAATCTGTCCTAGGACTCCTATAGTTATATTCACAACTATAATCTATTCTAAGAGGTTTCCAAGCATAATATCTATATACATATAGGTATATACACACACATGTGTATACAATACAAGTCAACCTTAAATCTAACAAAAGATGGTGTATTTGTGTGTGTGTGTGTGTGTGTGTGTGTGTGTGTGTGTGTCCTGGTGCTTACTGAAATGGGGAAAATCTGAGATTAAAAATAGAAAACACAACCATGGTATACCACAATTTAATATACTATTAATTACATTATATACAAAGTAAGAAAACTATATATACAAACTCTTAAATGGAAAGATTCGCAATGGTGCGAGATAATTTAAAGAGTCTAAAATCTAGAATTAAATCCTCCTCGACCCATTCTCAATATGTATGCATTAGCAATGGGTTTCAACGGGGTTTTATATTATACAATTAAATATATGTATACATAGCTATATAGAAAGCATATACTCATAATTGATGAAAAATTATGAAACAAAACCAAAAGTTGGTTCCCACAAATCCGAAACCTCATATAAGTCCTGAAAACTCAGATTTTATAAGCTAAGAAGCTGGAAATCAAAATATCGCGTTTAACTCAAAAATCGAAATAATTAAAGAAAACAACCCGATTTCACACAACGACCCAAAATGCAAAATACACCAAACGAACCCGCAAAACTCGGCATACACGTTGGTCTCAACCCACGTGATGCGCTCGTATACTCTCGGGTTCGAAATCGTGTCTGTGTCGTGTCCACAGAACGCGTATCGAAAATTATCGATATCGCGTGATACGCGTGCATTCTCGCTCGTTTGAGCGCCGCACACACAACGAAATGCCCCGTGCTTGTGCACGTAGCTGGGGGGTCCTGGGGTAGGTCTAGGACACGGCCACGTAGTGACACGCCGTCTGAAGCAGCGCACGCATCCCACGCACCCGCACGGCCTACTGTGCACGCGCGCGCCCGCGCTCTCTCGTGCACGTGGTTCCGCCCTCGTGGCTCGCTCGTCGGGCCATGCCGCGACTCGGGGTTCTTTCCTCGGGTAGTCTACATATAGTTCAACATGTCCCAGGTCCTGGAACGGGTCTTCGCTGCATCGTGTGCGCGCACGAAGTCCGTTTCAGTCCCAAATTTCAGCCGGGTACACAGAATGGCTGAACAGTGCACGCGGATTACTCCGCGCTCGCTCAACGAACGACGTCATGAAATTTTACGGGCATGTGGGCAGAGGTTGCCCCTACATGCTCGTAAAATTTCATGCAAGGCGGAGCTCTGTGCGTCGAGTTAGGATACACAGACTGCAGGGCGTGCATGGAACCGTGCACGGGATCTCGTGCATGCGTGTCCGTGTCCGTTCGGATGCCGAAATCGTGTCAATTTCCGATCCGTCTTTACAAAAGTTGGTACAAATCATATAAGTAAGGATTCCATGAAAATAGAATAAAAAATTATCACTTTTCAATTCTAAGTGGCATTTGTCGAACACGTGCAACGTGAGACCGATACGTGTCCGATACCGCTATCAAACGAAGTCAAAACCCAACCAAACTTCGTACACAGATCAAGGGTGCCTATATGGATGCAATAATAAAGAAAATTTAAGAGAAACAAAGGTAGATCGGGATTTACCTATTGAGTATCAAAAACTCAATGAACGGGGCTCCTCGGTTGTCATGTCGACTAATTTCCCTCAAGCAAAAGCCTCTGCCTCCTCGCTAGAAATGCTCCAGCAGATCCTCCTCTCGTCGACGAGTGCAACGGAGTTTGTTTGGGAAGAAACGGACTCCGGATGAAGGAAATATGTGTTTTGGAGAAGGGGATCTATTAGGGTTTCCTAGTGGAGGCTCAAAACTTCACAAATGAATGCAAGGGGGAGGGGTACTTCTATTTGGGCAGCCAAGGGGGTTCTCTAAGGTTAGGTTTTCACTTGGGCCAACTCTTTCTCAAGTAGAAATGGGCCCAAGTCAAAGAGACTAAAACTAGCATGAAAAAGGCTAAAAAAATCAATTAAAGCCTTTAAAAAATAAACTAAAGCCTAAAATAAATTCTAAAAATAAAAATAATAATTCCAAGGCATGGTTAGGCTCCTATATAATGTCCTCTAAGGCTAAACCAGTTGCTAGCATAACACAAGTCAACATATCTAGAAAATCACAAAAGGCCAAAATGGCTAAAAGACTAAAATGACTAAAAATTCATTTAAAACATTCTAAAATAACTAATTAATTCTAAAATAATTCCTACAAGGTCAAATTAATTCTAATTATTACTATTAGGCTTCTAGTCAATGTTGGCTAAGTTAAACCCGTTTATGCTACACAAACATCAAACGAAACCACCTACCATTACATGAATTCAATAAATTAATAAATAACATAATAATTACAAAATATCCCTAAATTAAAAATGTGGTGGTTACAAATCTACCCCCTTAGAAAAATTTCGTCCTTAAAATTTAAGATGGTTGCACTTCTTCTAGGTTAAACCCCCGACAATAAAGGTCAAGAAATTATATCTAAAACATGCAAAACATAGTCCTACTGGTCGTAATTCACAGTCTCGAACAGGGTTACTATACTATCTAGCACATCACAAGATTATCCTGACAGGTACTAATGAAATCATACAACAAAAAGGGAGAAGAAGGATAGGAAAGACAGACCTGCTAACCCATAACCTGCGGCATCGGTCTCCTCGACCCTCAGAGCAAAAACTCCATCCCTCTGGTGTTAGATATGATGTTGTGCTACAGGTGGCCTAGTTCCCTCTCTCTGATCCTGTGCTCCACCAAGTGGGGGTGCCGAGGGACAATCCTTTATCTAGTGAGCGTCAGATCCACAAAATAGGCGTACTTTCAGCCTCCTCCTACAAGACTCCCAAATGTGTCCCGACTTCTTGCAGTAGGCACAACTCTGCATCCTCTGATCCTGACCTGGAGGCTGATACTGTCCCTGCTGAACCTGAGCTGGTGCCTGCACCTGCTGAGGCTGGTGCACTATCTTTTGCACACAGGGACGCTTTCCACTCCCACTGGCCCCTCCTGAATCATCTTGACTCCTCTTGGACTTGAGCCCCAAGTCATCCTCCCTGCCATAGCTCCCAACAGAATCTTCTCAAAAGTAGCATTTCTGTTGCTCTTGGTCAAGGACTTGACTTCCTTAACCAAACCCTTTCTGAACCTCCTAGCCTTCGCTGTCTCGCTAAGGTCTTCCATAAATCTGTCCAGGAGGCAAAACTCTCTAGCGTACTCTTCTACTGTCAGGTTCCCTTGAACCAGGTTCTCGAACTGCGTCTCCAAAGCGCCAAGTGCAGTATCGGGAAAGAACTTCTTCTTGTAAAGCTTCTTGAAAGCCTCCCAAGTCTGCCCCTATGTACCAACCCTGGGGTGGGTCTGGTACCATGTACGGGCAAGGTCCTGTATCTGGCTGCGCGCTGCCTCTATCTGGAGCCGGGCTGGTATCTCTATAAGGCGGAAGATCTCCTCTATGTGCTCGATCCAGTCGTCTAAATAAAGGATACCCTCCGTACCCTTGAAGTCTCGCGGACGCATCTTTTGGAATACCTGAATGCCCGATGTCTTTGACTGGTATGGCTGAACCTGTCCTCCCTGCGGCCGGGCAGTCACCTTTTCTACTGCTACTATGGCTAGCTGATGGGCATTGTCAATGCCCTGCCTCATGTCCTCTGCCTGGCGTCGCTGCATCTCCATCATCTGCTGCATAAAAGGGAAATACTGTACCACATCAAGTGTCCCCTGGGGCGGTGGTGGTAGCTTCCCCTGAACTCCTGGGCTAGTCCTCGGAGCTGGTGGAGGAGCACCCCCAAAAGTTGCAGACGGGCCTACCTGAGCTGGAACAATAGGCACTGTGGTCCTTGGGGCCTGCTGAGTCAGACGAGAAGTAGCAGACCTCTCAGTGGTATCCCTAAGACCAGAGCGCTGCGATCGTGTCTCCACCATCCTGAAGACAGATCAAACAAAGAATCAATTACTGAAAAGGAAGCGATATAATCAAAAGAGGACAGTTATTTCAAAAGAAGGCAATTATCAGAAAGAATGTGTAGATGGCACGAATTAGATCAGAATTTTTCCTAACTGTGATTGAGTACCTCTCCGCTAATGCCTATTTCTTAGTTCCTATCGCAGGCACGTAGCAGTACAACTAAGTCGCCGTACTACCACGATATCGCAATAATGCGAATCTGACCTGCATAGGCCACCACTAAAAACGTGTCACGACCCGCACCCAGTGTAAGGGTACAAGTACGTAACAACGCCCAGCCTATGCCGCAAAATCGGCGATAGAACGCTGTTCTAGGTCACTATCTAAACCAACTCACACAATTGTATAATGTACTTGTCTTATAACTCAACTCCGAAAAGAGGGCAAGTATAAAAAATATAACTCAATCACGGTCTAAGCAAGATAGGATATCACAGAATTCTATAACTAAAAGTAAACAATAAAAAACTACTAAAAGATAATAACTCAAACAACTCAAAAGACAACTCTCAAATTATTACAATTCAAGTTCCAGTAAAGGAATCTAAAACAGTCTATTAAATAAGTCTCCGATCACACCTGAGAGTCGGGGCCAAAGGTAGCTAATCCCCCTCCAGATCCATAGTGAGTAGGGCAAACATCCTCAGGGCTAACTTCTGTAATATTTCAACAGGTCCAGTCAGGACAAGAACGAATACATCTCATCAAGTAAATCCAAGTAAATGACGAAATAATAAAACAATTATAAACAATTTTTGATGAAGCATAGGAATTCGAGACAGTTTAAGATGTAAAACTATAGTAAAATAACAAGGAGAGTAAAAACTATGAAACAGAATATCATGTCAATGAAGACTGTATATAAAGCTAGCTGAACTAGAATAATGTGGTATGAGTCCAGTGGTACAATATATGTCAAGTGTGATTTCACTCAATGATCCAAGTAGGGTGATTCTCGTAATGGTTCTTGAGATGATTCTTGTAAAGATTCTAGACACTACTCACAGTGTGTTTTAAAATACTGAGATCGATAAGTAAACGGCTAGGTGTAATCGGGCACATTACACACTGGCCAAGTGTGGGACGGCTATCGTTCTTGTATAATTCACAGGGAGGTGGTTCGAGTATTTAGGAATATTTACATGTCTACTTAAGTATTTCCCCGCCCGACAAATATGAATGAATCAATAACACGACACGTAAATCGAGAATAAATCTAGCTAGAACATGAAGGTGCTTGTAGGTGATTCTTGTAATGGAGGCTAGACAAGTAAGGTATGTGTGTCGTATAGATGGATTCCAGAAAAATCAATTCGTGTTTGTAACCGAGAATCAAATAGAATTGACTAAAACTGAAATATAGAATTTGACAAGTAAATGAAGGAACTTTCAAAGAATATACTCGCCTGACAATCCGAGCAACTAATGAGGATGTATAACTGAACTGGAGTGATATAAACCTATTAACGTATACGCATGTCACAACCAAGTCCACAATATCAAAGAAATAGCTACAATGCAAGACTACATGCTTCTATGTCCATTTGGTCAAAGTCAACCCTCGGTCAACTTTGGTCAAACCTGGTCAACGCTGGTCAAACTTGGTCAAACCTTGGTCAACTAGTCCGTCTACTAATTCTTAGGTCATACACAAAATTCTAGGTCATTTGAAATTCGTTTGAGTTGAATTGGATCAAGTTTGACCCAAAGTTGACTTTTGTCAATTTGGTCACCTTGTCGGCCAATTCGACTAAACTAGGCTCAAAATGACAACCAAATCTGTCCTAGGACTCCTATAGTTATATTCACAACTATAATCTATTCTAAGAGGGTTTCCAAGCATAATATCTATACATATAGGTATATACACCACACGTGTATATACAATACTAGTCAACCTTAAATCTAACAAAAGATGGTGTGTGAGTGTGTCCTGGTGCTTACTGAAATGGGAAAAATCTGATATTAAAACATAAAACACGACCATGGTATACCAGAATTTAATATACTATTATCTACATATATACAAAGTAAGAAAACTATATATATATATATATATATATATATATATATATATTATATATATATATATATATATATATATTATAATAACTCTTAAATGGAAAGATTCACAATGGTGCGAGATAATTTAAAGAGTCTAAAATCTAGAATTAAATCCCCCTCGACCCATTCTCAATATGTATGCATTAGCAATGGGTTTAACGGGGTTTTATATATATATATATTATATAATATATGTAATAGCTATATAGAAAGCATATATACTCATAATTGATGAAAAATTATGAAACAAAACCAAAGTTGGTTCCCACAAATCCGAAACCTCATATAAGTCTTGAAAACTCAGATTTTATAAGCTAAGAAGCTGGAAATCAAAATATCGCATTTAACTCAAAAATCAAAATTAAAGAAAATGACCCGATTTCACACAACGACCCAAAATACAAAATACACCAAACGAACCCGCAAACTCGGCATACACGTTGGTTTCGACCCACGTGATCTACTCGTATACTCTCGGGTTCGAAATCGTGTCCGTGTCGTGTCCACAGAACGCGTATCGAAATTCCCGATATAGCGTGATACGCGTGCGTTTTCGCTCGTTTGAGCACCGCACACACAACGAAACGCCCCGTGCTTGTGCACGTAGCTGGAGGGTACTGTGTAGGTCTAGGACATGGCCACAAGTGACACGCCACCCGAAGCAGTGCATGCAGCACCCGCACCGCGCGGCCTGCTGCGCGCGCGCGCTCGCTCGCCCTCGTGCACGCGGTTCCGCCTTCGTGGCTCGCTCGTCGGGCAACGCCGTGACTCGAGGTTCGTTCTTCGGGTAGTCTAGGTATAGGTCAACGTGTCCCAGGTCCTGGAACGGGTCTTCGCTGCGTCTTGTGCGCGCACGAAGTCCGTTTCACTGCCGAATTTTAGCCGGGTGCACAGAATGGCTGAACAGTGCACGCGCGATTACTCCGCGCTTGCTCGACGAAACATCATAAAACTTTACGAGAATGTGGGCAGAGGTTGCCCCTATGTGCTCGTAAAACTTTATGCAAGACGGAGCTCTGTGCATCGAGTTATGACGCACAGACTGTAGGGCGTGCACGGGACCGTGCACGGGATCTTGCACGCGTGTCCGTGTCCGTTCGGATGCGAAATCGTGTTGATTTCCGATCCGTCTTCACAAAAGTTGGTACAAATCATATAAGAAGGATTTCGTGAAAACAGAATCCAAAATTAACACTTTTCAATTCAAAGTGGCATTTTGCCGAACACGTGCAACGTGAGACAGATACGTGTCCGATACCGCTATCAAACGAAGTCAAAACCCAACCAAACTTCGTACACAGATCAAGGGTGCCTATATGGATGCAATAATGAAGAAAATTCAAGAGAAACAAAGGTAGATCGGGATTTACCTATTGAGTGTAAAAAACTCAATGAATGGGGCTCCTCGGTTGTCGTGTCGGCCGATTTCCCTCAAGCAAAAGCCTCCGCCTTCTCTAGAAATGCTCCAGCAGATCCTCCTCTCCTCGACGAGTGCAACGGAGTTCGTTTGGGAAGAAACGGACTTCGAATGAAGGATATATGTGTTTTGGAGGAGGGGATCAATTAGGGTTTCCTAGTGGAGGCTCAAAACTTCACAAATGAATGCAAGGGGGAGGGGTACTGCTGTTTGGGCGGCCAAGGGGGTTCTCTAGGGTTAGGGTTTCACTTGGGCCAACTCTTTCTCAAGTAGAAATGGGCCCAAGTCAAAGAGACTAAAAGACTAGCATGAAAAAGGCTAAAAAATAATTAAAGCCTTTAAAAAAAAACTAAAGCCTAAAATAAATTCTAAAAATAAAATAATAATTCCAAGGCATGGTTAGGCTCCTATACAATGTCCTCTAAGGCTAAACCAGTTGCTCGCACAACACAAGTCAACATATCTAGAAAATCACAAAAAGGCCAAAATGGCTAAAAGACTAAAATGACTAAAATTCATTTAAAACATTCTAAAATAACTAATTAATTCTAAAATAATTCCTACAAGGTCGAATTAATTCTAATTATTACTATTAGGCTTCTAGTCAATGTTGCTAAGTTAAACCCATTTATGCTACACAAACATCAAAGAACCACATATTATTACATGAATTCAATAAATTAATAAATAACATAATAATTACAAAATATCCCTAAATTAAAAATGTGGTGGTTACAGGTGGATATGGTGGGGGTTGCTAGGGTGGATATGATGGTGGATACTGCGGTAGCTGCTGTGGTGGATATGATGACGGCGGATATGGGGGTGGAATCTATGGTAGAAACTGAGATGGATAGGGTGGCGGAGGTGGTAGGTGTCACGACCCGCGCCCTAGAGTAAGGGCACGAGAAGTGGATACGTCCAGCCTACACCGCAGTGTCGACGGTAGAACGTTGTCCTAGGTCAATCATCTAACAATATAAGTACATGTACAGTATATACACTCCGAATGTAGGTGACATAGCAGAATACAATCTCAATCACATCTAAGGCAGAAAACGATAAGATAGATGATAGATAAGAAATGAAATGAATCCACAAAGATACAACCAGATAGTATTCTAAGTGTCTAGGATATCACAAATCCAGATAACATCTCAAATCTCAAATACAGTAATCCACAGAGTAAATACAATGAAAAGACATCCTAGACTAAAGGTGTGTCATCCACTGCTAAGGGGTCCTGCTGCTGGTCCAGGTCACAGCTGTCCTCTAGGGTAGTCCCGTAATATGTGGTACAGAGCGCCTCATCCTCATCCTCTGTAATATTTTCAACAGGTCCAGTCATGACATGAGCAGCACAATACATCTCATACAAATTATAGCAAGTTAGGGAATATAAACATGCTAAAGAGTAAGATACATGAAACTGAAAGAACAACATGATATGAAAGAGAGACTGTAAGTAAATATCTACAATATAATAGAGAACTAATCAGTGCTAGTGATTCAGAGTACATGGTGAACATGTGAACAGCTGGAGGGTGATTCATGACTATACTAAAGAGGTGATTCATGACTATACTACTTTGGAATTATTCACATGTTCAGTTTCTACTCCCCCATCTCCAATCAATACACAAGGATCCAGTCAAGTTACGTTAAGATTCATGACTACGCTACTGGCCCATAAAAGGAGATTCAAGAGTGATTCATGAATAGATTCGTGAAGGCTCTGTGATTCATGAGAGTACAGGAATCACAAGCTGATACATGAAGATTCATGATAATAGAAGCATAAGATACATGATATAAGTGAAACACACGAGACATGAGTATCTGATGCTCCCGAGGGAGATAACATCTCATGAAGGGATCCATATAGTACTAATCCGTGATACCAACGTGTCAGCTTCAAGTAAAATAATCTAAAGCAGGAAATATAATCCTAAATAAAATATGAAATCAGAGAATGTACTCGCCTGGTATCCTGGATATCTGAAGAGAATATACTGTCCGAGGAGTGGTGTCTGACAACTATAGAACAGTACAAGTCACTACATGTCCAAAATAGTAAAATAGACTGTACAATGCATCTACGTGCTGTCTAGGTCAAACTAGACTAAAGTCAACACTTGGTCAACTTAGTCAACCACACTAGTCAAACTAGGTCAACTAGGTCACGTCCTAGCCCAAACAAGTCTAACAAGTCTCACTAGGCCTAACCAAGCCTAGGCTAGCACTCACACAATCACAAGGCAATGTGAACCACAACAATACATAATATAAATAGATATATATAATACATACCTTCATACATACATGCATATCCACATTACATACATATTATATATATAGGCATATGTTACATCATACATATTTACATAGTTACATAGATGTATACATTCATGCACATTTACATACATACTTAGATGCATACATACATATTTGAATACATAATATAGTTGCATATATATATTCATATATGCATACTCTACATTCTATTACATTCATTTCTGCATACATGCATACATATCATATATGCATACAAACTCATATATTTAACTCAAAACATATGTGAATACATACATTACATTACCTTAACACATATATATCATTCATTCATATCCCATATACATGCATACTTCAGTTCAGGCATTATATCATTCACATATTATTAGTTGCATACATATACTTATTTTCATTACATACATGTCATTCATGCGTATTACATACGTACATGCATCTATACAATATATATTGTATACAACATGTAAAAATAGAAGAGGGAAAAAAGGGAAAAAACTGAAATGGAAAGGGAAGGAAAGAAAAAATGTAAGAAAAAGGGAAACCGTGGACATATACATGCTTGCATCATATATTCTATATTACCATACATGTTATCATTATATATTCCATTACATTATGTATACATTATGCATTCATATCTATCGTTACATGTATACCTTGTATTCATATCTAGCATTCATTATATACTTTCATGCATACACTGTATATCATTCTTTCATTCATGCATTTATGCATTGCTTACATATATTACATTGATTGTATTCCTACATGCTTGCATTCAACCATATATATACATTAATGTAAAGAGGATACATATCATATATATCATTTCATTCATCTAGCATATCATGTATTACATACTCTACATTCATTTAATATCCATACTACATAGGCTCATAGGTTACACAAAATGTCTATGTCGTATAGTCACTCTTCTACTTAAAACCAATAATGTACCAATTGGGCCTTCACTAAATTCTAGGATTAAAGTATGTCGTAGCCCTTCGTGTTAGATTTCCGAAACTTCAAACGGATCGTATTTTTGTGTCCGGAAGCTCCCGGAATCGTGAAAACACCGAAACGAATTTGTCTTTCGGACAGCTGACACTCAAATAATTTTACAAAAGTTCTAGAATGATTTTGGCTTATTAAAATATATATTTGTAAAGTTAACTTCGATATGGTTCTTTTAAAAAAAAAGAGATTAAACGGAGTTCTAAGCTAAATGTTATGACATTTCTAAGTTGCTTTGGTTAATAAAAACGTGGACGAATATTATGACGAATTTGAGTTGTTTTGGACAAAAGAAACACATGTAGGCCATGATACTTGGATACCAACATAGTTATCCAAATAAAACTCATTCTAACCATCCTAACTAAGATCAATCCACTCTCTAACCATTCTAAAATTGAATTTAAATATCTATTTAAACTATTATCATACATACATACACATAGGGTGTCCTAATTTTGGGGTATATCAAGTAGGACACAAGACACATATCTAAAATTCTCAAGAGAGCTCCAAATGACCTCAAATTTGAATCTAAAGGGGACACATGCATGAGGATGGGTCCTACAGATTCAAAACTAATTTATATGCAATGAAAATCGATTTAGAGGATGGGTTTTACCAATTCGGAGTGGAATCCCAATGAAATCCTTTAGGACACGGCTCTGATACGAAGATCCCTCAAAGTGGACACTCCTCCTTGCACTTCTCTTCCAATCCTTGGTAGCACCCTTCCCTTGGAGAATGGGAATGATTGAGGGAAGATTTGTTGAAGGAATTATTTGATTTGGAGATCAAATCAAAGTGAAGGCTCTCTAAAATTAGGGAAGAACAAAAGGAAATTAAAAGAGACAAGATTGTAATGAATGAAATGAATCATTCTCCCCTAAAGGTGGCTGCCATAAAGAGTCCATTAGGGCTAATAGGAAATGTCCTAATTGCCCCTCTCTAGTCTCATATGGTTAAGTCTAGACTAGGTTCAAGTTTGGGGTCAAAGGATCTAGTTTTGAGTCTCTAACTTAACCATTCTAACATGATAAAAATTAGTCTAACTAACTAACTTAAATGTTGGGTTTTGTGGGCCATGCTTAACTTAATACTGGGTCCCATCTAGAGTTTAAGCTACCCAGGTCACAATACAAGTCGGAACGAGATAAAACTCAAACCCGACTAAACAAATCCAATAAAAACAATATTAAAATTATAAATTTTTTCCAAAATATTAAAATATAAAAAATGACCAAAATTATAATACAACAATTTAAATATTATTAAAATAATCTAAAATTCACCAATTAATTAAAATCCTAAATAATTTAAAAGTCACAAAATGATCAAAATACCCTTAGCCTAAAAAGCTGTAAATAGTCATTCTAATCACATGGCTAGGTCCCCATGGTCATGGTTAGTCTCTAGGCTCAACAGTTCTAGGGTTCACTAGCTAACACATCAAAATTATAATTCACCAATTTTAAATAGTATTAAATTAATTAAAAATTCTCATAAATTATAAATCCTATTATTAAATAATAAACTTTTACAAAAGTTCAAAATTACTCTCATTTTAGAAAAGTAGGTGTTAAAAGTCTACCCTTCTTAGAAAATTTTGTCCTCAAAATTAAGATGGTCGTACTTCTTCTAGAGTCTCGTCCCCAACAATCAAAGTCTCAGAACTTACATAAATCATACAATTTAAAAGAATGACATACAGGGTCATGGCATACGGTGGCAGTTGAAAGTCTCATCTAGGTATACTAGTCATGCTAAACCAAAACGGTCATAGGGTATCAAAATATACAAGCAATCTGGGGTGCTAAACTAGAAAAGTTACAAAAACAACAAATCGTCAAGGCTGTAAGGCAGTCTACCATCCTATATGTAAACTGGTAATTATCAAAAATAAAATAAGGATAACTAGTAATTACCTATAAAGGGGTACTATTCAAAGAAAAATCAAAATCAAAAGTTTAAAGAACGAAAGTCAATAGCATTGAAATCCAATCATAATATATATTAAGAAAATTTATTCTCGATACGATCTAAGCTGATCAATTCTGGCTAATCAAGATTTGGGCAATATGGAGGACATAATATGTAGGACACATATATATGGAAAATTGAACTAATGCTCAGGTAGAGGCTTTGGATAACTGAACCAACAATGAAAGAAAAGGGTTTGGACATGTATCTGGACGGACGGGCTAAACAGGTATTATCTGTATCTAATAATGAGAGAGGGACAGAACAAATGATCAACGGAGAACTCTTATTAACAACCCACGTTATATCTCCAATGTATACAACTTTCCTAAATGGACTAAACAACCATGCCCAAAAAGGTTTTGTAGGACAGGTACTGCAGGTTATAATGAAGGGTATTGCAAGGCTATCAAATAAAGTAAAATGCTAGAGATGCAGTATGTCACCATGTACAGAAAGTAAGGATGAGTGTCGACCTCTAATATGCATGATACTAACTCTCTAGATATACAGAATATGATAAAGGGGTTGATGGTCATATTGGTGAGTCAATAATTGGGGTCTGAACAATGGTCCAGTAAAATTTATGATGCAATATGGTAGGTAATGAAATGCTGAGTGCAGTGAACAACTTGTACAAGTCTGAACCAAGGGAACAGGGTATCTAGTAAAGCGTCTGCACACTGTCTATAACGGTTGATCAAACATGACTGAACTCAACACAAAGAGAACTTAACTAAAATAGAAAATTGGACCAAATATAGGCTAAACAACATGTCTATAACCCTATACAACAATGACATATAGATACCAACCAAACCCATATCCCATATGCCAATATCATCTGTAACCTATCTATATATATAGACCTCTCAGTCTCAGTTGATGCTACAACTATACTCAAGGACAGGCTCTAGTCATGGGTGCCTTACTGGAAAGGGTAAGGGAAAATAATAAATCATCAAGGCTGAAGGCAGACTAACATCCTATATGAAAACTGGTATGTATTTTAAATAACAGGGAATCATCTATAATGGGTTATTATTCTAATATCAATGCTAACTATCATCTCTAGGGCACCGACACTCTACAAGTCATCATATCATTACACTATAAAAGAACTACATATGAATAAGTTCTACAAAACTAAAATATCCTTACTCTTAAGTTATTTGATGATGGAATACAATTTTATAACAACAGAAGGGTATGATGATATGTTTAAAAACCTTCTCAAGATACAATCTGATAATTATATACGTTTGTCCAAAATTATGTTACTCAGAGTCCTCGCCATGCCAGTAAGCAAGGCTGCGATAAACGATAGATTCCATAACTGGGGTATGCACCTCTATAATCATGTCGTCTTAAATTCTCGCTATGCCGACTAGTATAGCTGTGAGAAATTCCAAATCTCATAACCAAGATACCTACATCCGAAGTCAGGTCTCTATGTTTACGCCACGCCAGCTAATATAGCTGTGATAAACTATATGTTTTATCATTAAGTAGACGTTTTACCATCCCTATTATTCCCGTCAACATATGTTATCAGAAAATATCATAACTCAGGCCATAAAATTTATCTCGATAGAAAAATCAAAATCAACAACGATCCATCAAAATCAAATTCAATATCAAGGAGTGGGAGCGAACAAAACAAGGGAAATGATTTCAAATTGAAGTTTAAATAAGATTCTCAAGGGTCGTCCTAGGAATCTTTCAAGGAATCATAACTGTGATTGAGTACCTTCAAAAATATATCATAATCCTACTGCAGGCTGTAGTGATACTCTAGTTCGAATACCACTATATAAACTCGACCTGCATGGGCCACCACTAAAAATGTGTCACGACCCGCACCCTAGAGTAAAGGCACGAGAAGTGGGTACGTCCAGCCTACGTCGCAGTGTCGGCGGTAGAACGCTGTCCTAGGTCAATCATCTAACAATATAAGGTACCTGTACAGTATATACACGCCGAATGGAGATGACATAGCAAAATACAGTCTCAATCACATCTAAGGCAGAAAACGATAAGATAGATAGATAGATAAGAAATGAAATGAATCCACAGAGATGTAACGTCCCAGTCTCAAAATATGTAGGACTAGGATATGTATACATACCAGCTACGCATCAAGATGGCTCTAGCCCAGCTCGAATACGTATAAGTTGTCTGGTTATTCTAGACCAACTATATCTCAATCCACTAAATATCGGTAATAATAATGAATCAAGTGCAGTAAGACTGATTAGACCATAATATACTGATTCTAGAATGGATAAATATGTTAGAGTGGATCCCCAATAACACATTTATCATGAACAAGCTAGAGAAAAGTAGAAGCATGTACAAGACTAGTCTATAATGTAGCAAGAATCAAATATATGACAAAATCTAATTACAGAAGAGAAAGATAAAACATCAACTAAATATACCAGCAGTCTTGGTGTAGAAATCATCCTCCATCAGTGTACTATACCTTCATATAATACCTGGTGAGATCACTAGGTCCTCCGAGGACTAACAAGACACATAATATATATACGCCTACTGTACAGTAAATAACATGCAAGAAAAATAGGAATAACAAGTAGAGAAAAGGATAACACATAGATGAACTCTACAGATGGTGACATGTCATGAGAATATAATTGTAAGCCCTTGACCCAAATCCCCATATTTTTTTATCTTGCTGAATTATTAATTAATGCATATATGTAATGAAATAATCAAGTATATATATAATATATATATATAATTATTTCTTTATAAATAAAAAAAGAAGGAAGGGGGTTTTCCCAAATATCACAGATATGAGGGACTGAAATGCAAAAGTTCATGTTTAAATCAATTCCTAAACGGCTACTGATAGAGCCGAACCCAAATTCAAATCTTGAGATCAATTTTGCTTCAAACTTGGAGGAATTCCTCCCAATCCCTGTGAAGGGATTCAATTCTATCTAAAATTTTGATGTATATAAGGGAGCGAGGCAGCCGACCTTGCTATCCTTCAAAACCCTAGAGATCTAAATTCTTTCGAAACCTCAGGTACTTCCATGTCCTTATGCAATCCTTTCTATTATGTGCCATGTATTTAATCCAATGTTCAGGAAGACTTTCCTGTACCCTGAGATATCGACAGGAGAGTATAAGCCTAGTGTAAGTCCACACATGAGTATAGGTGTCCTAGATGTATACAGTGGTGATAGAAAGATTCCAATGGGAAGGGTGTTTCCCTGTAACCAGGAATCGAAAGTGAGTTAGGTCAAGTGGGTTGTACCAAGTTTCCATAATTGGATATTGGTAATTAAGAGTATACATAGGGGAGCCTAGATAGGATGGTACCTGCACCAAGAAGTCAATGTTTACAGCCTTGTGTGGGTGTCAACCCAGGGGCGGCAGGAAAGCCTATGCTGAGAGTACATGAGTAGAAAACCCATCCTTATATTCCCAATGTCTGATAGTATGAACCTCACTCTGTCTACAACAAAGACAGTGATGATGAACTCCCATTAATAAGCCAATGACTATGTCTAAATACAGGTGATTGGAGAGGATCACTAGTATCCAAAGGATATTGATAGGTGAACCATTCCCTGGCACCCAGAAGATGAGATCATGTGAGTTGCTGGTAGCAAGGGAGTACTGAACCTAGGACTCTAGCAGTAGCAGTCAGTTCCCATAAGTTAGCAGATCTTTAGTATTAGAGATTTGTTATTAACACAAACATGTGTCACATGACACGCATCATATGGTTCAATCACTCATGTGTTGCCCTGCCTTCAGTTGACCTGACCTGCAGTTGGGTTAAAACCATTAGTCACATATGCACAATATTATATGCCAGTCAATTAATATGAGGAACCATGGACATTGAAATTGTTCTGCATTCATATACTGCTCAGTCCACATACATATTGTGTATCCAATTGATGTGAGCCTCTATAACTTGTCAAATCAGGTATTTGCAGTTGGTCTACCTTAGGTCATTTAGAAATACTAAAGCCTAGTGGCACCCTGTGTGTTCAAGTTGACATAGATAAATAGACTACCCCTTTGTATCCAACTGATATTTTAATAATCTAGGATGTTGGTATAGATAATGAAATCTCAGATGAGGGTGGTAGGAAGATTTAGGACTCCTACTAGTGATAAGATGACCTTTATTGTACTACAACTTATGAAGTGCCCAATATTTTCTGGTTAACACTAAAGTATCAGGACTGTGACCAATATGACACTAAAGTATCAGATAATAGGTGTACAACAGAGACCATGTTCTTGTGCAGGATAACTTTAGTTATTGTAGGCCAAACTTTCAATGTCTGTACTCTACACATAGACAGGTCAGACTTGCACCTATAGATATTAGGAGATGTAGAATAGAAGTAGGGTTTGGTAGGCAGAGGTGTTGCCTAGGGTGGATAGCTCATATTCAAAGAGCCACTTAGCATTTAAACCTATACTTTAACTGGGAGTCACATTGTGAGATATCTGTTATACTTTAGGATACTAATCACATATGACTTTTAGCCTACTTCTTGTTACCAGTTGAGCCTACCTAGGTGCAAAGTCCAGCCTAATGCATTAGCTGCAGTACATGAAGGGTCTGGGTTGATAGGCATAGGTAGAGAAACTAACCTTGACCTATGTGTATCTTAGTATCTAGGTATATAGACTATGGGTCTGTATCAGAAATTTAGCAGAGTATATGGTAAGTACAGGGAAGTTGGAGAAGGGAAGCACTTGACCAATGTGTACAAACATAACAAAGGGGTATTGGGGCTACCAGTATGCAAAATAAAGATTTTATCTACCTAGAAGCCTGGGTAACTGTGAGTGCCATATCACCACACTCGAACTATCATGTCATCTAATGTTGGTTCAGTCCTTCAATCCTAGGTGTAAGTATTAGGATGTTAGATAAGTTCCAGCTCATAGTTCAAGTCTCTACTGAACATTAAATTTAATTTTTCCTACATATGCTGTCATGTATTCGGGTTCAGTCTTTGAAGGCTTAATGGTCAGTCTTCACATGGTAACTAAGGGTTCAAACCCACAACCCCTTAGTTAAGATATGAGATAGGAGAGGGGGGAACTTGTTCTCTAGATCAGTCCCTAAATCACTTTGGGATTTTAGTCCACCGAAACCAAATGCCAACCGTTTATTGATATGCCCTACATTTAAGATGATGTGATCAGTCCCTTTTCTTTAGTTCTACTTTTAGCATCAAATTCAGGTAGCAACAGTAGAGTATGTGTGGCATGTAGGTAATACCCTGTCCTCGGCCTCTGTGTACTTAACATAGATAGGTAGGACCATGATGACATTGGAGAATAGAAAGAGGTACTCGTGTGAATACCAAATGACCACATAGCCGGGTTGGGTGTGTGTTAAGATCTGCAGTGAACTACAACCTCCATGCCTGTATAGGTACAACAGGGTTGAGTGCCCCTAGATGCAAGGACAGTACCAATTGAGTGCCAGTGTCAAGTTGAGGGTAAAGGGGTATCCCTGTATAGGTAAAGCAGATGGTTACTTGGGGTGCTGATAACAGTAATGTATTAGAGAAAGAGGGGATTCGAGTACTGAAGAAGAAATGTGGTAGAGAGTGACAGGAGAGGCAGGGGAACACTAGAGTTTCATATAGGAACAACTAGAACCTTAATATCTGATGCCTAGACCAACCTAACAATATATATACTGTTACTACGGCTGTTGCTTCTTATTCTTCACTTAAAATTGTTAAGTCAATAAAGATGTAAAGGGAGTATACCATGTGGCCTTACTGAAACTTCAATGTGGGAAGGTTAGTAGTAAAACTGGTTCCATACAAGGAGTGCCATCTGAGGGAGGGTGTTCTATCCATATGAAGGGGATCATGTGGTCTAGGCAGAGCACATGGTGCAGTGTATATTGGGGCAGCAACCATTGAACTGCTGTTGATGTCCTATACAGTCCTCTATAAAATAGGAAGGGTACCCAGTTAAGCATACAAGCATACCAATATACACACACAAAGGGGATGTAGAAAACTATAGGACCCAGGTAATCAAACCCTCAAACAAAGTAGGAAGTTAGGACAGGATGGTAAAAGAGGTAAGTTAGAATATGATGTATATATATATATAAGGACTGATGACTAGAGTATAGGTCTAACCAAAGTAGCTAGTGTAGCATGAAGATAGAAAGTTAGATTGTATGGGAATGGGCTGATTTATAATATATAAATCTCCAAATTCATTATTAACATAGTCATAATTCCATCATAGGTTGTTTGGAACTTGGACTCGATACAGAAATCACACCAGCAACTCAGGACTACAGGCAAGTGCACTCTCTGTCTGCTTCCAATTCTTATAGTCTTATTCAGTACATATTATACATATGCCCCTTGCTTGATGACACGATAGATACAAGAGGTACTATAATGGACCCCATTTATCATATTCTTATCGTATTTTATTATCGTGTTTCGTGACTTATCTGGGCCCATGTATACTGGTCGGGACATGAAAATATCTTAGTAGACATGTGAACTACCCATTCTATCCCAAAATGTTTAATCTTGACTGATAGCAGCTGCACATGACACGTACATGGTGTCGTATTTATACCTTAGCCGTTCACATTTCGAAAAGGATGTTTCAACATACTTAGATAGTTGTCTTTATTATTTCTTTACATTTTACCATTTGACATGTCACTATGCAATTACATTCTTTCCAGTGGACAATCTATATTCTGTGATTTATGCTTTTATTTTAGATATACACTATCATCAGTTTACCTTCTTGTTCATTCCACATATGCTATATTCATGCACTGTCAAATCTATTATGATGCGGATAACTTTTCAGTTTGTGTGCTTGTTCCATTCCTGACTGGATAACCTATATTTTTAGGTGATGAGTTAGAGGATTTCTATACTACGTATTATGAGCATACTGCAGATCCTGATTTTGGTGCACAGGGTGAACTGGAGGCTGCCTACATGTAACGCCCCAGTCCCAAATACTTGAGACTAGATACGTATCATGCCAGCTGTAATCATACGAGTAAATATACGGCTCGTGTGTATACATAAGCTGTAAAATATAGAAAGCCAAGACACTAAATCTCATCCACAAAGATAAATAATAATATAAAATCAACTTTGAGTTTGTCATGTATACAATCGTTGGGCGGAGACAAATCTACTACCAACTAATTTAAATAAGGAAAAATTGTACAAGATAATGATTGGTCGAGCGAAGGAGATGACGATCCAAAAAGCAACATCTCGAAGAATAGAGCACAAGTCATGGCCTTAGCTAGAGCACCTACAGAAATCACAAGACACACCTAGAGAGATAACCAGGTCCTCAGAGGGACGTTACAAGACACATAATATCATGCCAATAAACTGAATAATAAAGCTCAACAGAAAAGTATGCATGAGTAAAGGTTCCTAACCATTCTATGTGAGATGCACTTTGAGGATAACGTTCTACGCAGGGGCTGTAGGCTCAGCAGAGTAAATAAAGAGCGGCAGTAAGTAGCGCTCATCCGAGTCACTATCAGCCTTGGACAGAAGGTAGTTCTCATAAGAGTCACCCTCGGCCCAAAATGTGTGTAAAAATAAAATGTAGCCCCTACGCTAATAACTGTCCCCTCCCTCCAATGATACTATCTATACGTCGTTTCCACGACACCATTTAATCCTTAATAACTGCCAAGTCTTCTACACAAATCTATTAGCAGTTATATCCTAACGTACGGCCTGTACGCACCAATGATCAGTCAGCACGCAAGTCTACATCTATATGCGACTCACAACTCACACACAATCCGTAGCACATCGTGACAGTTTATGAGATGTACTAAACATACGGTGGTCCCTTAACTCTAAGCCAATTGCATAAAGTATAATAATTTGTATCTATATATATTTTGAAAGAACAATATAAAGAAAAAGTATGCATGATATTGAGCAAGAAATTAAATAGTAAAGGCAAGGTGTCTTGCCTGATTTCGTGCTATAAATATGAAACGCCGCTCTCGCGTCCACGCCTCCGGAATTCGACGTTCCTAGATAATTAATTAACTAAATTAAGTCACTACTTATGAAACTTACGATACGACTTAATTAGTCAAAGTAATATGTTAAAATTATATTCAATCTCTCGTGGAACCATTTAGATCCATACAATCACACACAGGTTCCACGAGACATCAAAATACAGTTTTAGGGTTTCTAACTTTTAATTATTCGGTTATGCCCCTACTTCAATAACATACTTAAAAATCATATAAAAATTATAAAATTAATATTTAAAGTAATTTTCTACAAATTTATCTCAAAAATTCTAGAATTAATATTTCTGAAGACATTTATGACTAGTTGATTAATAAGTCAGCTAGTCTGCCGAAACTCGTCCGGAACATAGTTAATGACTCAAAATTGCTAAAATAACCAAAAAAATATTTTAAACAGAAATAAAATAATTTATTTTACATAATAATATCATAGGTACAAGGGTTGAGTTATACTACAAGTTTGGGACATTCTAGGTCAGCCGGTTGCCCAAAATTAGCTAGTTTTGACCTATAATTTGTCTGACCAGATTTGAGTTGCTAAAATCGTGGAAAAATACTTAAAAATCCTAATTTATGTATATGAACATATATAAAATTCAGTTTTGAAAATAGGCACCAATAACTCATAGTTCCTTTACAATGGGGTTAATTTGATCCTACTGACACATGAATATTACGCATATATTCCATGAAACCTTTATGGATGATTATACCTAACAAAATCTATCAAAATATGATTTCTATAGAATTAATAACATATTTTCCTACAGAGTTTTAGCAAAAGTTTTTAGAAGAAAATATTTGGATTTTTACCAAAGATCCTCGCTAGAAAGGGTGATGATGACTTCTCTTCACCAAAGCTCCAATCTTTTTCGCTATCCTCGCTTGCTAATCCTCTTTTGGTGAGTATAGAAGAGTTGATAATGGCTATAGAGGATTGGATGGGGGAGATGAAGTTTTTAGGGTTTGTTTTGAGGGGTTTCGGGGATGTATAGTGGAGGAGATGAGTTTTTGTGAAGGATGGAGAGATGTGCAATGGAGGAGATGATGTATAGATGTTATAGGAAGTTTGTTGCTGCTGAAATTATGGAAAGAGAGAGGGGTTTTGGTCGGCCAAAGGTGAGGGAGAGAAAGATTTGGATTTGGTTAAGGTTTGGGATAGGTTGGTATATTTAAACATATCCTTAAATAAATTTTAAGCAATCTAGGATTTAAATCCTATTTAATTTGATGCATTAGGCCATGGGGGGTTTCTTGGCTGAAATTATCATGGTGGGGGTCCACTTGGCATGATTTGGTTGTTTGGTTAGTTGGCAAGTTGATTGGATTGAGGATTTAAAAAGGGGTTTCCTAATATAGAACTATTTAATTCTATCTATGTCATTATACTACAAAATCTAAATTAAATAAAAATAAATGTAATTATTAATATTTATTAATGCCTAATATGCCTACATATGGTTGGGTTTGGCTTGGAAGAGGTTTGGGAAGGTTTGGTGCAACCGGGTCTCATAAAAAGTCATAAAGGCTTTCTTAACTAATTAATTAAATAAAAATATAACTTGTGCCATAATTTGAATGGTTAACATGCAAGAAATTACAATATGACCATGGCATTCCTAATATAGCTAGCATACTAGTTAAAGCACCTGAATACGCTAGGCATGCCATACTTTCTAGTCGTCTTGCATATTCAAACTCAACCATGGCTATAGTCCTTTTATATAATACAAATAAGATAAAAATAAATTAGAATTAAATAAAATCCAAAAATAATTTATATATTCCTTTAAATTATAAGGGATTTTACATCCTATCCAACTTATGATAATTTCGTCCTCGAAATTAAAAATAATCATAATATCAAGAATTGCGAGATTCTATACGGAGGGAGAGTAGGTACGTCAAATCTTAGCTCAATTTTTGAAAGGATGGACGGGTGGTTGTCATAGGAATCCCAATTGACCTCATATTCTACAAGATGGGTTATGCTTCCTTCCAGACTCTACCCAACTTATAGAAGTTGGCCACCTGTAAAGATCGTCGTCATTACAAGACCTTGAGGAGTATAATTTCTAGGGAGGGGCACGAGAATAATGGACACTTCTGACTACAGTCTTAGATTCTAAGTGAGCCTCGATAACACTATAACGTTCTTGGTCAATAACAACTATAAGAAAGTTACTATAATCAAACATTGTCACTCTAGGTGGTCATGCTTCTGACAAGCTGGTAGCGACCTCTTGTTGGAATATACTAAGGTGTATCGGTTCAGAAGGATTCGTTCTACGTCTAACATGGAAAACTAAGAAGTGAGCTTGAAAACTTAGGAAAAAAAAATTTATGGCCAAGCGATGAGAATCAATAATAATTAAAGAACCTAGCTATAGAATATAATTAGGCAAGTGTTTTGAAAACTCTAAGTCAAAATGACTAATATGTGTGGGCTGATGTTTGGTTTTGTATAGGAGGCATGCGCTTGCTTGTTGGAAGGCATACGTCATAGGTGTGCGTCTTATATAGATCTTGAGTATTCAGTTTAGTTAAGGGAATGGGTCGATATTTGCATGGATGAAATCGAATAGGTCGAATTTCGGTCTCTATGGTTTGTTTTGAGGAAACAATGTGTCATAAACGTAGTATAATTTTCAAATGGAGCACTAGAAAGTTCGTTTGTGTGGGACATGTATGTCATATGAGTAGCATGACTAGTCTAGTTCGTGAGTATGAACTTTGTCGAAATGAAAAGGCTAGCGTTGTGCTTCAGTTATCAAAATCACTGTCGAGAGTATCACATGATATGAATATGGGTCGACGTTATAAACCATTGAATTATTAGTCTAATTGGAACTAATCATTTCCAACCACTTGTTAATTCCAAAATCTTATGTTCCTTAGAGAGGCTTGCGATCTATTTGCCTCAAAAAAAATTTGCTTTTGATTTAAACAAAAATGATTCTATGATTGACTTGAAGAATTTAGGTTACAATCTGTTACCGTAGTTATCTAAACGCACGAGCAAAGGGATATAAAATGCAAAATAAAAGATCGTTTCATAAATTCCATACAGAGAAAGAACGATCACGATTGTAATCCCATTCTAAGAGGTAGAGTATAATAAGTTCAATGTTCTACCCAACTTATAGATGTTGGTTAATCAGGGAAAGCACAGTAATAGGGCTTCTAAGAAGGTCAAATTTCAAGGAGTTATAAGAAGTACAAGGTATTTCCAATCATAATCACAGACTCTATAAGAAGTCTAGGTATTATCTAATTTAATATGGCCCATATATTAATTATGTTTGGTCAAGACGGTATGAGAGGTCTTGGTCAAGTATATCCGGAAGCAAGTTGGTACCGAGAGATGCATAACATAGGCTACGAAGAGATGCAGTTACGAAATCTATGGAAGGAGAATTAGTGAGCCAAGAGGTAGGACCTACATAATGGGGGTTAGCGCCTATTTCATCAAGTTTTGTTTTATAGTCCCAATATGGCGATAGGCTATGATGGGTTTAAATGAGTCTCAATAGGTTCCCTAATTGGACTTTAATCTTTGATTGCATAAACTTTAGATTTTAATCTATAGTGGTTGGACAAAATTTTGTAGAATTTTAAACCATCCCTATTAGGTTAGGGTAATTTAGAATAGGTTCAAATTCAAGTGGTTGGACAAATTTCTCGTCGGGTTGGTAGAATAGGTTCTGTAAGTCATGAGATGCGCCTTCCATGACTTTTGTGTTTAATTAGCACACAAGGCCTCTATTGTGTGGCACACTAGTGGCATGTGCGTAGAGGGCTTTGAGTAGATCATAACCATATATTGGACCAAAAGATTTGAGTCAAGGTTGGATCTCTAACTGCAGTCCGAAAGTACATCAGTGTTATGGTAAGGGTTATCGCTAGCCCCTTTTGACCTGAAAGTCGTATCATAATAATAGAGTCCAAGGAGATGTGTTTGTGTGGGACATGATATGTCTACTTGAAGGTGGACTCGTTTAAGTTTTGCATATAAATTTTGTTGGAAGGTAACAGCTAGTATTACACTTCAAATATCAAAGTCACGGTAAGGGACACCAAAAGATCTAAAAGAAAGTGGGAGTTCACGAGTCACTAATTTATCATCCTAGTGACAACCAATTTACCTCAATCAATCGGTGATCCCCAAATTCCTAAAAGTAAGAATAGCTTACAATCTATTCACTCTAGAGACTAGGATATGGTTTTAGGAATAATAAGGTTAGGAATATTTGAGTCGCGATATCGTACCATGACATTTGGTAATAATAAGTCACGATGTAATCGATAACTTGATAGGGTAGTTGTGAATCAGTTTCGAGGATTGTACCCCGAGTCCTAATAAATAGAAATGATCGCGTATAGTGGTACCTGAGTCGATAAGATGGAATGACCCGCTTGTCCATGGTATACGAGAGTCTATCAGCGGAATAACGAACTCTAAAGCACGTCATGGGAAAGATCCCTAACTACTAAGTCGTGAATTTCTATTTGTGTCAAACCTGCCAGACTAAAGTCATACGCGTTCTAGAGGTACTAAATGTAGTGCTCATGCATCACTTGTTGATTACTAATACAACATAATGACGGGGCATCATGCTACAGATTTTGGCTAAGCTGGTGAATGTGTTGTTCTAATATTATGTCACTTCTTTGATAATAGAATTTTGTACTTAGAGTAACATCTGCTGAATCTCTAATCTTGGAATGGGTGTCTACCATGGTCCTTGCAATACTTGTCCTTATTTTAGTCTATTCTTCTTTGTCTAAACTGTAGGGGCCTAGTCAAGTAAGGTTTGAGTTAAGGCATACGGGTTGCTAGTTAAGCCAAGAATCAAGATGAATATTTGGAGACTCACAATAAATGATTCCTAGAGATTAGATAGTCTCATAGGTGTGTGATTTACCCAAGGGTAAGATCTTACTCATCTTTCAAGCTCAAATGACTAGAAGGTTACGATATTACTATTAGGGTCGAGGGAAGGACGAGCAACTTTAAGCAAGGTTGTAGTTATATGGCTTGGCCGATGGTTGCTATACTTGTGTATATAACTACCATGGCCATGGGGATACTCTGTATTTATCTATCAAATACGAGCGTTCATCTTTCCAATCAATGAAAGACAAAAGCAATAAAGAGTTCAAGAAAGATGTCATTGAATACAGTTACATAATTCAAAGGCGAATGTGTAATTCAAGATGAATTGTCAATGCAGTCACGGATGAGATCCTAGATACCTCTATATCTCAATCCACGTGGGATAATCATATGAAGAGCGAACCAAGTGCACTATGGTTGATCAGACCATAATACATTGATTCTAATTAGACGATATGCTTGTGGGCGTCCCCAGTATACATATGTCCTGAACAAGCTCGACAAAGAATAAGCTTACAAAACTAGGCTATAAATAGCGTCATTATTCATGGTAGTTTAAAGTATAAGTACGGAAGAATACGTTGAAAGCAGTAATAAATAGTTCGAGTTTCACAAGGATCTAAGTCTTATCCGGTATGCTTGCGTATACAGTCGTCCTACTGGTTCTTGTATCAGGCCTTAGTTGACCAATGGGTATGGGCTACGAAATCTCTATATTCTAGGTAAATATCTCTCCTACACTAGCATATATTCATTATCACTCTGTTACACTTTAATACTAGGTTAAAAGGATATGGGTGGTAGGTTGTAGTCATACTACTCAACTTATTAAGTCAACTAATGGAGTAATTGAGGAATATAACACGTATACTCGTATGAGTTATCTCCTAACCTCTCTATTCAGCACGAAAGAAGATAAGATTTGCAGTAAAAGGAATCAAGCAGAAGGAAGTCAAGATAATCGAACGAGAGTTCGAGATTTGGAATTGAGGGAGGAAATCAAGCTTGTGGATGAGATTCCTATATCCTAATCCTATATGTAGGTTCACATCGGTACAGTAGCGTAACCGATATGACAAACTCGACCTGCATGGGCCACCACAAAAACATGTAACGCCCCAGTCCCAAATACTTGAGACTAGATACGTATCATGCCAGCTGTAATCATACGAGTAAATATACGGCTCGTATGTATACATAAGATATAAAATGTAGAAAGCCAAGACACTAAATCTCATCCACAACGATAAATAATAATATAAAAGCAACTTTGAGTTTGTCATATATACAATCGTTGGACGGAGACAAATCCACTACCAACTAATTTAAATAAGAAAAAATTGTACAAGATAATGATTGGTCGAGCGAAGGAGATGACGATCCAAAAAGCAATATCTCGAAGAATAGAGCGCAAGTCATGGCCTTAGCTAGAGCACCTATAAAAATCATAAGACACACCTGGAGAGATAACCAGGTCCTCAAAGGAACGTAACAAGACACATAATATCATGCCAATAAATTGAATAATAAAGCTCAACAGAAAAGTATGCATGAGTAAAGGTTCCTAACCATTCTATGTGATATGCACTTTGAGGACAACGTTCTACGCAGGGGCTGTAGGCTCAGCAGAGTAAATAAATAGTGGCAGTAAGTAGCACTTATCCAATTCACTATCGGACTTGGACAGAAGGTATTTCTCATAAGAGTCACCCTCGGCCCAAAATGTGTGTAAAAATAAAATGTAGCCCCTACGCTAATAACTGTCCCCTCCCCCCAATGATACTATCCATACGTCGTTTCCACGACACTGTTTAATCCTTAATAACTGTCAAGTCTTCTACACAAATCTATTAGCAGTTATATCCTAACGCACGGCCTGTACGCACCAATGATCAGTCAGCATGCAAGTCCGCATCTATATGTGACTCACAACTCACACACAATCCGTGGCACATCGTGACAGTTTATGAGATGCGCTAAACATACGGTGGTCCCTTAACTCTAAGCCAATTGCATAAAGTATAATAATTTGCATCTATATATATTTTGAAAGAACAATATAAAGAAAAAGCATGCATGATATTGAGCAAGAAATTAAACAGTAAAGGCAAGGTGTCTTGCCTGATTCCGTGTTGTAAATATGAAACGCCGCTCCCGCGTCCACGCCTCCGGAATTCGACGTTCCTAGATAATTAATTAACTAAATTAAGTCACTACTTATAAAACTTACGATACGACTTAATTAGTCAAAGTAATGTGTTAAAATTATATTCAATCTCTCGTGTAACCATTTAGATCCATACAATCACAAACAGGTTCCACGAGACATCAAAATACAGTTTTAGGGTTTCTAACTTTTAATTATTCGGTTATGCCCCTACTTCAATAACATACTTAAAAATTATAAAAATAATATTTAAACTAATTTTCTACAAATTTATCTCTAAAATTCTAGGATTAATATATCTAAAGACATTTATGACTAGTTGATTAATAAGTCAGCTAGTCTGCCGAAACTTGCCCGGAACATAGTTAATGACTCAAAATTGCTAAAATAACCAAAAATATATTTTAAACTGCAATAAAATAATTTATTTCATAGAATAATATCAGAGGTACAAGGGTTGAGTTATACTACAAGTTTGGGACATTCTAGGTCAGCCGGTTACCCAAAATTAGCTAGTTTTGACCTATAATTTTTTTGACCAGATTTGAGTTGCTAAAATCGTAGAAAAATACTTAAAAATCCTAATTTATGTATATGAACATACATAAATGCAGTTTTGAAAATAGGCACCAATAACTCATAGTTCCTTTACAATGGGGTTAATTTGATCCTACTGACACATGAATATTACGCATATATTTCATGAAACCTTTATGGATGATTATACCTAACAAAATCTATCAAAATATGATTTCTACAGAATTAATAACATATTTTTCTATAGAATTTTAGCAAAAGTTTTTAGAAGAAAAGATTTGGGTTTTTACCAAAGATCCTCGCTAGAAAGGGTGATGATGACTTCTCTTCACCAAAGCTCCAATATTTTCCGCTATCCTCGCTTGCTAATCCTCTTTTGGTGAGTATAGAATAGTTGATAATGGATATAGAGGATTGGATGGGGGAGATGGAGTTTTTAGGGTTTGTTTTGTGGGGTTTCGGGGATGTATTGTGGAGGAGATGAGTTTTTGTGAAGGATGGAGAGATGTGCAATGGAGGAGATGATGTATAGATGTTATAGGGAGTTTGTTGTTGCTGAAATTATGGAGAGGGAGAGGGGTTTTGGTCGGCCAAAGGTGAGGGAGAGAAAGATTTGGATTTGGTTAAGGTTTGGGATAAGTTGGTATATTTAAATATATACTTAAATGAATTTTAAGCAATCTAGGATTTAAATCCTATTTAATTTGATGCATTAGGCCATGGGGTGTTGCTTGGCCGAAAATATCATGGTGGGGTCCACTTGGCATGATTTGGTTGTTTGGTTAGTTGGCAAGTTGATTGAATTGAGGATTTAAAAAGGGGTTTCCTAATATAGAACTATTTAATTCTATCTAAGTAATTATACTACAAAATCTGAATTAAGTAAAAATAAATGTAATTATTAATATTTATTAATGCCCAACATGCCTACATAGGGTTGGGTTTGGCTTGGAAGAGGTTTGGTGCAACCGGGTCTCATAAAAATTCATAAAGGCTTTCTTAACTAATTAATTAAATAAAAATATAACTTGTGCCATAATTTGAATGGTTAACATGCAAGAGATTACAATATGACCATGGCATTCCTAACAAAGCTAGCATACTAGTTAAAGCATCCGACTACGCTAGGCATGCCATACTTTGTAGTCGTCTTACATATTCAAACTCAACCATGGCTATAGTCCTTTTATATGATACAAATAAGATAAAAATAAATTAGAATTAAATAAAATCCAAAAATAATTTCTATATTCCTTTAATTATAAGGGGTTTTACACTACACGGAGTTACCTGCTACCGATGATTTTTAAGAGATTTATGTAGTATTCTCATAGACTGGATTGTAGAAGCATGGAAACTAATCTATGCGGCCAGGAAACCCCATGCGGCTCAGATAGCCCATGCGGCGCAGAGGGTCATACGGCATAAGGGGCTATGCGGCCCCAGACATGCCATGCGGCTCAAAAGACACGTGGCGGGACAGTCCTCTCCTCTGCCCTCTTGCATTAATTATTTTGACGGCTGACAACTCTGAAAAAGTGACAGCCCTGACACAAAAAGAAGTAATTATGACTCTATCATAATGACAGACTTCTAGGGAAGAGAAAGAGATCTCTGACACAATTCCCCGAGATCTATAAAGTGCCACGTGTCTTTGCCACGTGGGCGTTCATATGCGGCTCAAGCGAAGACATCACATGCGGTTCAGGATGAAGCCGTCCTATGCGGCTCAGGCCAAAACAGTCTCATGCGGCCCAAGTGGATTCCCTCCCCTATGCGGCTCAAGAGGACCCTTTCCATACGGCTCAGGCAGATGTATCCCTATGCGGCTCGCAAAGATCATCTCCATGCGGTTCAAAGGCTCGAGGGGGGGCCACTACCCGAGCAGCCCTGACACGTGGCCCAAACTTTATGCGGCCCAAACCTTATGCGGCTCAATATTCATGCTGTTCAGATCTCCCCTAGCGGCTCCTAGGACACGTGTCCTAAGCCGATCAATCTCCCAGATTTATTGCAATCAGAGATTGGGTCAAATTCCAATAATCTGGGATACGTGGCAGGAGAATAAATCAAATTTATTCGTGGACATCAGCAGATCATCACGAGGAAGATTTATTCCAATCAGTATTAATTGCTGATGAGATTTGGTGTAATCTATACTTAATGGTCCGGATTCGTCACAATCAAAATGAATGGCCTAGATTCACCAATCCATAGGCCGTCGCCATCTCCAAGAAGCAATCATTTGCAACCCTAATGATCACATTCCATTCCTATAAATAGCAGGGTGCCATTCCCCTGCGAAAAAAAAGAAAAAGAGAGAGAGAGAGACACAGGCAGAGAGATACAGAGAAGAGTACACATATAGAGAGAGAGCAGCAGAATACTTGGAGAGGAGAAGCAGAGAAAGCAAAGAGAGCATTTCTTCCAACGCCAAGCAATCTTCTGGAGCCAAGGCTGCATACCGATCGTCCAAGGAGTAAGGCAGAGCTGCCGTCGCTTTCCCGAGCCTCTATCGTCACCCCCCAGAATCTAAAATAAACAATTATACTTAGATTACTGTACCTAGGTTTTCGTCCCGAGGCTTTCTTTGTACAAGCGAGTTTGTAACGTAAAGTAAAAGTCCGGTCCTCCGATAATTGTTCTGTTCTTTTATATTTTATGGCAAACATGATGGCGACTCTGCTGGGGACAAACTTCTCCATGGCCAAGGAGTTGGTGACACAATCGGATGCAGCCAAACTTGGCTCCACACAATAGAAGATGGTCGTCCGCTTCGACCAACAGGCGTTCGAAGAAATGCTCTCCGAAGGAAGCGCTGGCCCGGTCCAGAAGCGCACCCGTACAACGAAGGCTCACAAAGAGTGGAGGCCAAAATCATTTGCTTCTCCCCAAGTCCTCGATGCTACCCAAGACGGTGAAGGCGACTCTCGCGCGGCCCCACTTCAAGCCATAGAAAACTCTGCTGTCCCCAAGTCCAGCAGAGGAAAGCACTACGATGCTGGACTTGCAGGGGCAAAGAGCGACTCTATGGGCTCCAGAAAGAAACCGAACAAGGGGACAATTCGCAAAGCGAAGACTCATGCGGCCAAGCTGGCCAGCCGCATGAATGATGACCATGCGGCTGAAACCGCCATCTAGATGCATAACATTCATGCGGCCAGGATTTCCAGTTGCATGGATGATACTCATGCGGTTGGGATTTCCAGCCGCATGGAGAATACTCATGCGGCCAGGGTTTCCAGCCGCATGGAGAAAACCCATGCGGCTATGACTTCCAGCCGCATGAGGAATACTGATTCCAGCCGTATGACGCCTACTCCACGTGGCTCTGTCTTCGACCACCTCTCCTATGGTCCTGATCTCCTGTGCCCCCAAGAAGACATGTCTGATTCTCTCCAGCACCACTTAGACTCTTCCTACTATGTGCCCTTACGCACTAGAGTGAAGAAGTCTAAGGCAGCACGAGCTTGGCAAGCTCGGTCCGTTGACCCGACTTCTGACCATCCGAGCATCCCGTGTACTATTATGCGGGCCTCTGACAGGAAGTTGTACAGAACCACTCGAGTCCAGCCCCCGACGGCAAACGGACAGAGAGGTTCCCAAAAATCTCCCAAAATCCAGGGAACAAATATAGTCGAACCGGACCCATCTGACTTGCGTGAGGCCATCCTCCACAAATGTAAGGAAAGAGAAGGGGCCTCGGTGTGTAAAAAGTCCTCACATGGACGTCACTGCACCCAGATCATCGTCAACTGCTATTGCAACAATGCAACAGTGAAAGAAGACCGGTCATCCGTCTTCCAAAGACTACAACATCCAAGCTCCGGGGATGAGGTACCTCCTGTTGTCTCCTGCAGTTCTACTCAGAAAATCCCCGCCGAAGGGAGAGGGAGAAAGACAAGCATCTCCAGCCCAAAGATATCAACCACTACAGCTAAGAAACTGTCATCTAAACGGTTGTCCACTATTGTAGTTTTCCAAGGCACCCGTTCAAAGACGAAATCTGCTACAATAGGAGATTTATCATCCACATCACTGGGGTCGCTAGAACTGGGGGTAGCACTCCTCCGAACATCCACGACAATCCGATGTTCCAAGGAGACGAGCCCGAGGAAACAACTCTCCCATCAGATACAGTCGAGGTCGGCGTCCCCGAGGACGTCCACGACTCTCAAGACGAAGCAAGCTCTGAAGTCGGGGTACTATTCCTTCCGAGTCCGAACCAGAAGAGAATATTCCCACATATCTCGATGACTTCTCGGTACATGGGTATGACTCGAAGGATACGTCCTCCATCGTCCCTTCCGTTTCTCATCACATAAGGACGGTGTTCATGACAGACAGCAATCAAAGTAGTTCCAGTGATCGCCAGCGCATCGACACTCTGGAGGCCATACTACAGGCCTTGGTCAAGTCTGTAGATAAAATTAAGGCGGCTCTTCCAACTCTACAAGGAGGAACACCTGGCCAAACAAGCACGGGTCCTGCGGTCAATGCGGACTCGAACTCAGCGGCACCGAACCCGTGCAACAATCCTCCCGAAATAATGGCTCCCACCGCTGCAGATGATGCCAGGGAAGCAAGAAGAGAGGTCCAGGAATTCCAAGCCATGTTTCACGTCCGAGAAAACTCTCAAGACCTTAGAATACGGAAACCATACCCGGCTGCATGGAGCGATGTTCCCTTCCCACCAAGATATAAGCCGTTCAACATCAATCCCTATGATGGCAAGACCTCAGCGAGTCGGTACATCACTTACTTCGAGGTCACCACTGATCATCTGCCCTACGACGATGCCATCCTCACAAGTTTATTCATCGGGGCATTAGAAGGGGTCGCCTTCGACTGGTATCGCAACTTACCGGACAACTGCATCCACTCCTTCGCCGGCTTCAAGCGCATGTTCTTGGAGAGATTCTACGAAGTAGGGAAGGACATCACCATGTCCACCCTCATGGATGTTGTCCAAGGGGAGAAGGAGCTGACAAGGAACTACATTGAGCGGTTCCGCCAAACCGCCATAAAGCTGCCCTCCGAAATTCTGGATTCCTTCTTGATTGAAATTTGCCAAAAGAGACTGCTTCCAAGGATCAGTCTCTGGATAGGCGAAAGTCAATTCAAGGATTGGAAGACGTTCATCATCAGCGCCACAAGCATGGAAGAATGATTGAAGAAAGCTCGCCAATTAGGGTTACACATCTCGGACGGAGAGAACAAGGGAAAATGTCCTAACACCAACAACGACAATGGGGGTAATTCCTCTAACAATCGAGACAGCAGGGGCAAGCAGGCTATGGTGGCCAATACGGCACAAAAACCTGAGCCAAAGCCAGCAGACAAACAATGGCTGCAGATCACGTACTCTTTTGAAGACGGTCACGTCAAGCCCATCTAGGACATGCTCATACAAGGGGACAGAATTCAGCTTCCTCTACCAAGACGAGAACCGCGGCCGACAGAGATGGAGAATCCAAAGTACTGCCATTATCATCGCTACATCCACCATGCTACACACGACTGCTACCAGCTGAAACGGTACATCCAAAACCTCATCGATTCGAACGCTTTGGCCATCGATTTCGAAGAGGTAACGACGACAGCCAATATGGTGTCGGTACAATTCGACAGCTTCCCTCCAACGAAAACTCAAGACGGGGTAGTCCCCATCCCTATGGAGACAATGGAGATTGCTAATCTTCTACCTCCCCGAGATCAGGCTGTTGGTCTAGTGCCCCTCACCACATCACGAGGGTAGGTCATGTGGATCCATCCAGAATTGGTATCGGAAGTGACTCAGCCCATATCATCTTCTACCTGCAAGAAAAAGAGTGGAAAAGTCAGATCCTGCCGCACGATCTCGGCAGATATCGAAGAAGCTACAGCCGTCATCATGCGGTCTGGAGCGCAATCCCAACCTGTGGTTGACAACCCAGCTGAAAATCATCAACCCACTACAACTGATGCTCCGGGACCGGCTCAGCCTTCGACGACCGACAAGCCTAGGCCGAGGGAGACTCATTTTGATAAGTCCCTCCGAAAAGAGGCATCACAGGGGCTGGAGAAGCCCTACAACTTTGACATATTAGCGCAGTTGGCCAACACACCGGCCAAGTTATCATTATACGAGCTCCTGAGACTCTCCAAGGATGTTCGCATAGCTTTGAGCGATGCACTCCAAAATGCTGACGCATACCTGGCTCAAGTTAACCCGCCTGCGGATCTCCAAGACAGCGCCTGCACCGGAGCAATACCCAACATCGTCTTCACTCCGCAGGACATGCTCATCAAAACTAATCTGCACGATCGCCCGCTATACTACACTGGATACATCGACGATGTGAAGGTGGATCGGATGTACATAGATCCTGGCTCTTCCATAAGTATCATCCCGAAGGGTCTGCTACATCATCTCCGCATCCCAATGCATCGCCTGACACCCACAAGCCCCGCCATCAGCAGTTTCAATTCGGGCAGGAGCTACCCAATCGGAAAGATTCGTCTAAAGTGTCAGATTGGCGATCTCCAATCCGAAGTCACCTGCTACGTCATAGATACAGACACTGCTTACAACATCCTCTTGGGGCGCCCATGGATACACGATTATATGATCGTGCTTTCCACGCTACACCAGTGCTTCAAATATGTCGACAAACACAGCTTCGTGAAGACAGAATTTGCTGATATTGATCCCTTCAAAGGGGTCGAATCCTACTACTCAGACTCCTGTCTATACAAAAAATTGAAGAGGCACCTTGATGAAGGAGATGTACAAGCTCATACCGAGACAGCTACAGGATCAGAAGAACCTCTGACGATCCACCTCTAAGCTCGCAAACCGGGCAGGTCCGCACCCCTTACTGCCACTCTACGGAAGGACGCAATCAGCCTCTCGGCGCAGGCGGAACAGATGATAATCCGGCTGCCAAGGTCCGGCCAAATGCCGAGACCCACAACAGGGCCACTGACAATCAGGCTGCTGAGAGTCGGTCAACCTCAAACGGAGAAGCTCAATCCCTCCGACAGGCTACTGACGATACGCCTTCCCAAGAAGGGTCGTCACCCCAATGCAAGATCTGACACTTCTAGCGAACCGGCCACTCCTCGCTCCACATCAAGTGCCAAACTGGGGGTCGCTAGTCTGCCAACAACTCCACGCTCTGCTCCATCAGCTGAACCTCTGACAATCAAGCTGCCCAGGGCGTCCTCTTAGTCTTCATTTACACAGGGGGTAGCCGAAGAGGAACCGGAGCTAGCCAAGTATGTGGCTGCCCACACTGATGTTCCCTCCGCTGATGATATAATCCCCCTAAAAAAGATACCTTACTTCATCAATAAAGGGTTATCTTTGAACTACACCGAGCTCAATAAGCTATGTACAATGTATGCTATGGAACACGGTATAGGCACTCACCTACACACAGGTGACAAATGTGTACACCGCGATCCAGCTTACTCCAGTAGAAGACGCTTACCGAATAATCGAGGGAGGGGACCATCCAATCATCTTCGGCCGGAAGGATGACCCGCATCCCTTCACCATAGAGAAAGCCGACCTCGGGTCAGATGTCGGAAGACTGCCTCTATATCTTTATAGCCCCCAATCCAAATATCTCATGCAGAAACAGGGGTATGATCTGGAGACGATGCCAGGTTTGAACTACGGCACTGGACGACGATTACCTTTGAAGCCGCCAGTCCCGGCGGGCAAACCACGGGACTACTATAGCAAAACTCGATGCGGGTTAGGATATGTAATGCCTACTATGACCCCTGAGAGTTCAGATGAAGAATGCGACTGGCAGTCACATTCAACCGGGTCACCAACTTCTGACTCGGATACCAGCATCGGAGACGTGTTCAGACAAGTCTTGTCAGTCAATATGGCATTCGCCGACGCTTATGAAGAAGACGAAGACATCCCCGAGATCCTCGAACTAGAGTCGTGGGCCCAGCAATTGGATGCACAATAGAAAAAACGGTTCGAACTGAGAGAACCTCCTACTGAAGATGAAGTCATACAGGTTGACCTCGGCAGCGAATCTTCTCCAAAACTAATTTTCGTCAGTAAAAGCCTAGCAGACGAAGAGCGGGAGTTACTGCTAGAACTTGTCAGAGAATACATTACTGTATTCGCCTGGAGCTATGAAGACATGCCAGGGTTAAATCTCGACATTGCTCTTCACAAACTCAACATTCGGCCGGATGCGAAGCCAGTCAAGCAACAACAGCGACGCTTCTGCCCAGGCATCATGGACGTGATCGAAGCCAAAGTCAACAAACTGATAGCCAGCGGCTTCATTCGTGAGGAGCAACATCCCGATTGGGTCGCCAATATAGTGCCCGTCCTCAAGAAGAATAGAAAGATTCGAATCTGCATCGACTTCCGCAATCTGAATGAGGCGTACCCCAAAGATGAATTCCCCCTTCCTATCACAGACATCATGATCGACAATACCTACGACTTCGAACGTATGTCATTCATGGATGGCTTCTCGGGGTACAACCAAATCAAAATGTCTCCTGACGACAAAAAGCATACATCATTTCGAATACCAATTGGCACGTACTGCTACACAGTCATGTCTTTCGGTTTGAGGAATGTCGGCGCCACATATCAAAGAGCCATGAGCATCATCTTCAGAGACCACTTACGCAAGACAGTGGAGTGCTATGTTGACGACATCGCCGTTAAGAGTCGCTGCAAGGAAGACCATCTGCAGGATCTAAGGACGGTATTCGACCTAATACGAGCGCACAATTTGAAAATGAACCCTACGAAGTCCTTTCTGGGTGTATCCAGCGGGATGTTCTTGGGCTTCATCATCACTGCACAGGGTATCCATGTAGACCCTGAGAAGACGAAAGCAATCATGGAGATGGGTCCTCCGAGAAATCTCCGCGAACTCAGAGGCCTTCAAGGGAGGCTAGCTTACATCAGTAGGTTCATTTCCAACCTCTCCGGGCGATGTCGACCATTCACCCATCTCATGAAGAAAGGCGTCTCATTCGTATGGAATGAAGAATGCCAGCGCGCCTTCGATAGCATCAAAGAATATTTGTCGAACCCTCCAGTCCTGGTGGCCCCGGTTTTTGGAAAACTACTCCTGCTCTATGTACGAGCAATGGAACATTCCCTCGGGGCTCTGCTGGCACAAAACAACGACGCAGGCATGAGCAAGCTATATATCACCTCAGCCGAATGATGATTGGGCCAGAGCACTGATACACCGCTGTGGAGAAGGAATGCCTTGCCCTGGTGTTCGCCATTCAGAAAATACGGCACTATGTCATCGGACAAATGATACATGTGATCTCACGAGTCAACCCTCTCAGGGTCCTTATGACTAAACCAGGGGCACTCAGCTCTCGCCTCGCTACATGGGCAATATTGCTGTCCCCTTATCATATGATCTTCGTCCCACAAAAGACAGTCAAAGGTCAAGCCCTGGCAGACTTCTTAGCAGCCCACCCAGGCTCGGAGTCCTCCAGAATATATGAAGAGATCCCAGATGAGGTCGCCGACTCGCATGCAACCTCTCACGATGATATATGGCAAATGTTCTTCGACGGTGCTTCGAGGACCGAACCTAAAGGCAATATCATCGTCGGAGTCGGTGTAGTACTGGTCTCCCCTTCCGGATTGGTGATTAACCGTGCTTATTCCCTCATAGAACCCTGCTCTAACAATGTGGCCGAGTACAATGCTCTGGTCATTGGCCTCCAACTTGCAAGAGAGCAGGGGGTAGAATACCTTGAAGCATACGACGATTCCCAACTAATCGTCAATCAGATCCGGGGCTCATACGAGGTCCTCCACGAAGACATGATCCCTTATCACCAAATGGCGATTGACATCATCTCGTCGTTCGAGGGATTCTTCATCGAACATGTCCCCAGACTCCGAAATATCGAAGCTGATGCCTTAGCTGGTCTTGCCGCTTTCCTAGCAGTTCCAAACGATGATCGCCAATCAGTGGATGTAATAGGCCACGAACTGGTCTGTCCCAAGAACAATGTGCAATTCTTGGCGAGTTATTCCACCCAGACGATCGATGATGCCCTAGACTGGAGACAACCATTCATCGACTTCGTCGTCTACGATATTCTGCCCGAAAACCCAATGGAAGCCACTTCTATCAAACGACGTTCTCTCAGATTATTCTACGATACAGAGAAGAAAATGCTGTATCGCCGCTCCTACGACGGATTACTGCTTCGGTGTCTGTCAAACACAAAAGCCAAAGAAGCCGTACGAGAAGCTCATGACGGTGTCTGTGGGGCCCACCAGCCCGGTCCTAAATTACAAGACCGTCTTCGCCGAATGGGCTACTATTGGCCCACGATGGGGACAGATGCGATAGATTATGTTAGAAAATGCAAAGCCTGCCAACTCCACGCAGACTTCATTCACCAACCATCCAAATTTCTACATCCGACAGTGGCCTCCTGGCCATTCGAAGCATGGGGAATGGATATCGTTGGTCCAATCACCCTACCTTCCTTCCGAGGACATCGCTTCATACTTGCGATCACTGATTACTTCTCCAAATAGGCGGAAGCTGTCCCACTTGCAGAAGTCAAGACTTCAAACGTGATCAGCTTCCTTAAGCATCACGTCATCTACCACTTTGGACTGTCCCGAAGGATCATCCATGATAATGGTCCGCAGTTTGCAAGTCACGCTTTCTATCGGTTTTGCGATAAGCACCGTATTCAGAATATCGCTTCGATACTGTACAACCCGGCAGTGAACGGGTTGGCAGAGGCATTCAACAAAACAATCATCAAACTCCTCAAAAAGTTTGTCTTCTCCAACAAACGCGACTGGAATGAGAAGCTCGATGAGTGTTTATGGGCGTACCGTACTACAGTCCGAACAGCT
>JANAVB010012247.1:0-32256 GCA_029216955.1 Iris pallida | reverse complement strand
ATTTCATTTCCCTCCCGACCTAATCCCGAGTTCTAGGTATTTCTCTCCCCTCCTCTCCTCCTTTCCTCTCCTCTCTGCCGATGGCGGCTCGCTCTTCTGCTCCGCCATCGATCACCTCGTCCACATCGAGCCCTAGAAATCTACTTCAGGCAGCCTAGACGCTAGTGGTCACGCTCCCTTCCGGCGCCTTCTTCCCATCTCCGACGAGGCGGCCGGTGCTCGAAGGGTGGCACAGGGAACTCAGTTCTTACAACCAAAATTGTTTTAAATTTCTTCGCAAGCTTTCAATAAGGTCTGGCCTATCTTCGATTCTGTGCAATTTAGGGATTTTTGGAAGGTTCATTTTATTTTATATTTGTAATTATTTGGTATTTGTTTCTTTTTTGGATTTTTTTTTGGTTGTTGGAAGATTGTGCAAGGGATTATAAGTGAGCTTGAAGCACAAGGGGAGCTGTCAAAGCGTAATTCTAGGTTTCCTCTCTGCACACTTATTGCGAGCCGAGGTCAATTTGTGAGTTCTTCCAATTTGTTCTAATTTATATGATAAAAGTTAGGTCTACATAATATGGAATTGTAGTTAGTGACCTAGTGTTGATTTGTTTGCTAGTGCCTATTAAAAATGTCACAATCAAAGACTTGTATCAAAAATTGCCAATTTTGTGTCCATATTAGAAGAATTTTGTAGTGTTCCTTTTCGTGTGGCTGGAAAAGATATATGTTTTATAAACACCTCATCTTGCCATTACTTCTTTAGTTAAATTTGACAATATATTCATGCAGACAGTGTTCCTCTTCACTTCCTAATGTTAGAATACACAATATCTCCTGGAACCATGTATTTGATATAACAACATATGTATCTAAGGAACAATGACGTGCATTGCATCAAAATGAATTGGACATCATGACACATGCAGTACATAATTTTTTGATTGTCGTAGTATACTTTGGAATGTTTATGTCAATGTCCGTTATGACACGACCAAGTTATGGCACTGCTTTTTAGAGTGACATGGTAGGCCAAATAGTGAGGAAATGACAATCCCATGGTTTAAACAGTGAGAAACAATAAGTGAAATAAGAACCAATTCAACGAGCCCCTTGTCTGTGTTTATGTGATCATTGTCAAACGTCTATTTTAAAATCTCGGTTCTAGTTATGCTATCCTTGTGTCAGATACGTCAAGACTAATTTATGTACCATGTTTTGCAGCTTATTCTTTTTGGGGAATTGTGATGGCTCAAAAGGTCATGTACGAGAAGTTTGGGGATGATTTCCTTGTTCACTTTATGTCAAAAGTTCTCCCAGGAGCTCACTGCCCCCAAGACTTGGCAGAACACTACTACCAAAAGTTGCAGGTCAGTAAGTAACAAGTTTTGAGAAGTTTATAGTGAATTTCTTACCTTTGCCACCTTGTCCACATTGTAGTAAAACAATTACAGTTTGATATGTTTTGGTATAGAACACCTACGATTTGAGCTAAGTTTGGGCTAGAGACACCACAGTAATACTATTAATATATTTCCCACTTTTAAAACTGTTGTAACCAAAAAAGGACTTGAGCTATGTTGTTATGGGGCTCAGCCAAACTGTTTGTTTGGGATTGAACTGCCATTCCACAGTTCTACCTTGTCATATATGGAAACACATCTTCTAATATGAGATGGCAATTAGGTATAGGAACATCAAATTGCTTAGTATTTGCATTAATCTATGGAAGATTGGTACATATCTTATTGCAATAGTATATGGACCATAACCATTGTAACTGCCACTTTTCTAAAATAAGGGTAATTTTGAAACTTTTATAAAATTGATCATGTTAGTTATTAAATAATGGATTTAAATCATGTTAATGATAAATTGGTGAATTTCTGATTATTTTTAATATTATTTAATTTGATGTATTGTATTTGTGCCTTTTGTTAGTGAAACCTTAGAACAACTTAGCCTAGAGACTAACCATGACCATGGAGACCTAGCTAACATAATTGGATTAGTAATTAGGCTCTAATCTAGCTAAGAATGACATAGATTTGATTTGGAGATTTTTAATTAAGGTGTTAATTTGGGCCTTTAGTAGAGGGGCTTGATTTGATGACTTAGAAAGGCCTTTAGGCTAATATGACTTGACCCAAACCCTAGCCCAATCATGTGACCAGCCAAGAGTAGCCCCCTCCCCCTATATAACACATCATTCATTGGAAACCTAACCCTAATAGTGTTTTTTTCCAAATTTGTCCCCTTTCACCAAATCACCTCCAAATTCAACCAAACCAATTGCAAACTACTCCCCTTAACTAGAGGATGTCTCTATTGGCTAGCTAGGAGGGATTTAGAGCAATTTGACCATTGGATTTGGTGGGAAGGCTTTGCAAGAGGATTTTTATTGAGATTCCAACTCTTAATTGGTAATGGACTCTAAACCCTTTCAATTTATATTTTCTTTCCATAGATGCATTCATTTAGGGTCCCCATAGCCCTAGGCTAAGTTTGGTAAGGAATCGAATCCATTTGATCCCCGTATCATGGGCGTATCGCTCCAATATCGGAGAGATTACTCAAGTGTTCGATGAAATATCTCTTAGGACTGTTTGTTCTCGAATTTCTAAATAAATTACATATTTGAGTAGCCCTAGCTGACCTCTGAGATGGTCGGTCACCAAATACCAGGTACCTGAAACAATCAAGAATGTCATCTGAAACAATCGTACTTCTGCAAATAAATGCTAACCTGTTTGTAAGTCAGAAGGAAAGTGTTTTAAGCTATTGCAAGGGTATTTGTTAGTTTTCTTTGGGAATGTTCACATTTTACCAATCATTATATGATTATACTTTGTGGCCTATTTTATTTGCTCTGTCTTTCAGTTACGTCAGTAACCCAGTCCTAGTTATTATTGACGTACAACCAAAAGAGCTTGGTATACCTACTAAAGCTTACTATGCCGTTGAGAAGGTAAAAGAGGTAAGATACTCCATTATATAAACTAACAGTGTAGTAACAAATGATGATCACTATTTGCCTTGCACTGTATTCTCAAATTCATCATTGAACATCATGACATGCTAGTGCCCTACCCATATTAGGTACTCTTTTGTCACTAACTTTTCCATACTTTTTTTATGCTGCTGCTGCTACAATTGAGATTTGCAACGCCAGATTTAGCCTTGTCATCACTATTTCGACATATTCCTATTTCTGCTACATATAATATGTACCAATGTAAAATCATGAAAGCCTGCAGACATATTTCGACGCAGACATTTATATAAAAGCACTATTATAAGTAGTAAAAAAAGTGGCAGTATTCTATCCCTACTTGTTGCATGTGGAACTTAGATTTTTTTGGTGGGACCCACAAAATTTTTTCCCCTAATTCCTCTCTCGCACTTTTCTTCCACCCTTTCCAAATAGCTAACTTCTAGTTTTTTCTCCAACATTTTCTCAATATTTTTCCTCACCCTGTTTTCCCATCTTCCCAAACAATTATATATAAAACTCACATGGAAGTGAGCCTTTGTTGCATTTGCTGTTGGTAATTAACTTGAACATCCGTTGCTTGGTTAAACGGAAGTGCCAACGGGATGTGTAGCACTCATAGCTTTTAAGTTCTTGCTAGCTGCTTTCTCCGTCAATTTTATGGACAACTTACATATATCCAAGTTTATTTAAGGATGTGAGAGGCCCTCGTCGATGGTGACAAAGTCAGAAGGTGTTTGTGCATGTTCCTTCAGAAATTGCTGCTCATGAGGTTGAGGTAATTGGTAAGCCGTCCTTTTCTTTGAGAAACTTTATCCTTTTTATTGCAAATTGAGATAATTCAGATGCTCATCTGTGTAAATATTAAAGAGTATAATTCCTTCAGACCATTGCATTATTCCAGTAGGCTATGATCATTATTATTTTGGGGCCTTAGTTCAATTAACTTTCTTTCTGTAGGAGTTGAGCATCTACTTAGAGATGTTAAGGATACAACCATTAGCACCCTTGCAACAGAGGTATATTTTTATGTGCTACTTGAAGGTCTTGGTGGCTTCTAGGCATATATTTTAAATCAACTTGTTAATTTAGTTTAAGAATCTTAAAGCTTTTATTTTTGTCAAGCAGGTTAAAAGTAAGCTTTCTACCTTGAAGGGGCTGGATGCAAGGCTCCATGAGATACGTAGTTATCTCGACCATGTAGTGGACGAGAAGCTCCTATTGAATCATGAAACATTGTACCACTTACAGGTAGGAATGTTTTGGTTTCCTGATGTTTATTTGTCCTAGAGTCGAATTTATAATGTTCTCACTCGCCAGTCTTGGATGGAAAGTTTTTCTCGTGATATCAATTTTTTGTTGTTGTATTTGGTGACCCTCTTCTAAGAATATGTTAATGCCATCGTTTTTTTGTTATCTTGAATGACATCCTTGTCATGCTATTTAGTGACCTCAGCGTAGTCACTCCTTGTTATTTGCAGAGTAGGTTCAGTTAGTTCATATTTTTTTCCTTCCAATTGTTTGTTCCATTGGATTTCATGTGAGTAATTATTTCCTTTTTTATTAGGTACTTGAAGCGGAGTGATTTGTGACTGTAGAATACCCAACTTTTATAGTATACGCGTACATATACTGTATATATTTCTTATGAAGAAGTTGGCGCCAACTGTCAATTCATAAACGGTTGATGTCAGATGGCAATTGCTTATATAAAATTACTAGGTTCTTTGAAAGAGCCTTCATGACTTATACTTTGTGGCCTATATTATTTTTGATTTGAGAAAGCTTGAATAATATTGGCGATAGCCTTTTCTTTCTTGGTAGTTTCTTCATTAACTTTTAATCACAGTATATGTATGCGTATCAGTCTACAACGGATATGTGTAGGATAGATACACCATTTCATGACCCACTTGTAATTCAACTCTTGAGAGCATTTTGTGAAAAGTCCGACCCTAGAAACAAATCATCTAAACCTGTGTTCAACAAAATATCTTCATAATACTGAGAGGCTAAGACCCAATCTATATTATGTGGCTGCATGCCATACTATTATCTTCTTTTAAGAAACACCAGTTGATAACAATATTTATCACTTCTTTCTAGAGGCTTTTGTATTTGTGTCCATATTCTTGCAACATAGGTGTCTTCTGTGATAAGTATCTGAAAATGCAAAGTATTTCGTATTTGTATCGTGTTCATGCTTATATTTGTCTCTGTGTGCTAAGACTTGATAGCAATTATAAATTTCATTTTTTTGGGGGGATTTATTTCTGTTTATTGATGCAAAAATTGTTGTATGAAATTGATTGCAATGGAAAGAAAAATACTCTTTCCCTAAGTTTTTTCCTTACAAATTTAGTACGTATATCATCTTGTTCATATAAAGGAAAAGAAAAATACTCTTTCCCTAAGTTTATGGGAAAGAAAAATGGTATAGTATCAGTAATTTTTATCTCAAGTACTTGGGCTAATTAGTGTAGGCTTGAAACCATCCTAAGATTAATGGTCCAGAACTACACACGACCAACATTTTTAGAAGAGCACCAATTAAACAACCATAACCAAAGTTAAAATATCTCTGATTCCTGAGAGTCGAGGTGTACAGTGTGATTGCAAAAAGAGAGACTAGAATGAAAAGGTTACATGTATGTAACAATCATATGCACATACCATTAACAGTTCTAAGTCGGTCAAACTGATGAATCTGCTCCAGGGCCTGGAGTGATGGGTGAGTTTATTCCAGAGGAGATGGGCAGAGAGGATCCTCAAGGCGATAATAGTCATGATATGATGTCTCGGTCTATAGGAAAGGATGATAGTGGATCAAAAGTTTATGGATAAACAAAGGCTGATTCTACTGAAAGTGGGAAGCAGGTGACACATAACCCGACCTTTAATAGCACTGCCCATCCTTCACTTTCTTGCAATGCAGTAATTTCTTCAGGATGCAATATATCCAAAGAAGAGGTAACACAAAATGGCAAGGCATCTCAAACTGATTATTGTGCACACCTGGGTCCAGATTATGCTACTGGGAATGTATTAGGTTGTTTCTTGCACTTTTGATTTTGTACCTTATTAGAATTTATTGTCTCCAGTCTGGATTTGTCGAGGATATATTTGTTATCATCAATGATTTGACTTTCTTCAATTGTTAAATCTTTTCCATTCTATTATTCGTTTTCAGGGCTAGCAAATGGAGAAAATGACTATGAAGCAGAAGATGAAGAATTCGATCCAATCAAACATCATAATACTTATTGTCCATGGGTGAATGAAAATATTGCTGCTGCTGGTTGTAACTCTAATGGTGCTTCGACTTCAAGAAGTTTTGAGGCTCTTTGCGGTTGGCAGCTGACACTTGATGCCCTCAATGCATTTCAATCCCTTGGTGATGGCCTCAATCAAGCTGTACAATCTGAGTCTGCAGCTTGTTTGTATAAGGTTATTTTATCTTCCTATTATCAGTATATAAGCTTGGGTTTGTTGTATCTATTATTAAATTTATTTTTTCAGAAGTCAAAGAATAAGGCTTTCAAATTCTTCTATCTATGGTATATTGATCTTTCTGTTCACATTTTTTCTTAAAGGATATTGCACGCAAGCAGCATCTGGGGCATTTTCTATCTACAGAACTTGTTATGATAGTTCAGTGTACCTTTAGATGGATGTTTTTCCATTTATGGGAAATCTCTCAGTCCCGCGGAGCAAGGAAACCAAGTCTATCGAAGAATCCCGAGGCGAGTGATACGCAGCAGAAGCAAATCCGAGAAGGAAACAGCCATAGAGTATCAGGCACCCAACCTGAACCGATCCGGGTGACGACTATCCCATACTTGTATATAAACTTGTGTATCAGATTCATTTTGTAGGAGTTAGTTTATGATGTAGTGTGTTATTATGTAAAATCTCGTGTAAATCGTATTGTCACAATGACTAATGGTGTATATTGAGTGGATTCAACAGAGCCATCACAGGTTAAATAGAGCCATTTTTTTAATTTATGGATCCATTCCTAACGGTTTTTTACCGTTGGAAAATTTTGCTTTCTTAACAGTTTTTAAGTGTTGGAAAATTTGTGTTCCCAACGGTTTTTAAGTGTTAGGAAAATTTGTGTTCCTAACGGTAATCCGTTGGAAAATTTATTTTTCCAACGCTTTTTACCGTTAGCAAAACTGTTAGCAAAATTCCCCACGCCATGGAAGCAACGGTAAAAAACCGTTAGAAATATTTTTCCTAACGCTTATAGTCGTTAGTAAACGACTGTTTTGGTGTAGTGAGCTTATGCCAAGCCTTTTGGGCCTATCAGAGTTATAGATTTTATTCGAAAATCTAGCATAACGCCGATTGCCTTAAAAGGCCTGTATAAGTAAGAGTGTATAGAGTACCTTTTGTGCCTATAAGAGTTACTTCACTCAGTTTTTCAAGACAAGTAAACTTTTTAAATGTTGACGGTATATATACCGTCAACATTTGGTTTTGCCTTGTAGCTACAGGCAGTTGCCTGCATTTTGCCGTTATAACTTGGCCTATGGCCCGTGCTTGAGCAGTGTGGACTTCCAGGTTAGGGTGTTAGTTCATGATTAGCATTGTTTAGATATTAGTTTAAGTTAAAGGGTTAGTTAAGATTAGTATATTAGTTTATGTTAGAAGGAATATTAGAGTTAGTAGATGTTAAAGTAGGATATTAATTTATTAGTTAGGATAGATAGTTTGAGTTAGGATACTGCTCAAGCACAGGCCAAAGGGTCGATATTGGGTATTAATTTAAAAAGTTTTACTTGTCTTGACAAACCGAGTGAAGTAACTCTTATAGACCCAAAGGGTCGATATTGGACAGTTGGTGTCGTGTACTCCTATAAGTACAATTATACCTCCCCAATAATCTCAGTTTTCTCTAAACTGTAACTCTCTACTGACCTCTATCTAAATTGTGCACCCATATCTAAACTGCCTTAACATTCATTTACTGACTGTAATGTGCATGTATCTATCTTACAGAATTATCCTCAAATGGATATGGAGCTGAATTACTATCTACGGAATCGTTCGTGGATGTACAACCGTCATCCTGATGACATATGCGGTGTACAAGATGAATTCATAGAGGGTGTACACCAGTTCCTGCAGTTTGCCATGGCGTTCCCTTAGTACATGGACGGTACCAAAATTAAGTGTCCGTGTGTGAGATATCGTAACTTGAAATATCATCCAGAAGTGGATGTCACGTATCATTTATACTCGTAGGGTTTTACGCCGAATTACTATCAGTGGAGCGAGCACGGAGAACTTGTGTCTTTAGCATCTGAGTACGAGCCTTATGTGGATGTCCACAAAAATGCTCCTTACGACGATGGGTTGGTAAACATGGTTTTTGACGCGGCCGGGCCTAGTTTCGATCCGGATGATCATGATGCACCTGAGGAGGCACCGAACCCCGATGCTGCACAGTTCATAGAGTTGCTGGAGAATGCAAGGACTCCATTATATCCTGGTTGTGAGGATCATTCACCATTGGAGGTGGTTACAAGATTGTTGAGCATCAAGTCCGATTTTAACATGTCGCAAGATTGCTACAACCGTCTTATGGAGTTGCTTATAAAAATATTGCCTGAGGGTACAAAGTTGCCTAAAGACTTCTACCGATCTAAGAGGATGGTTAGATCGCTCTGGATGGGATACAAAAAAATTGATGCCTGTCGCAACGGGTGCATGTTGTACTACAAAGACGACAAGGATGAAGACGCCTGCAAATTTTGTGGTGTCGATCGCTACAAGAAATGTGGTAGAGGAAAGTCTGTCGGTGCCAAGAAGCCTACCTCTTCGATGCACTACTTGCCGTTGACACCGCGATTGCAGCGGTTGTTTATGGTGAAGGAAACTGCAGAAAACATGAGTTGGCATAAGCGGGAACATACCGAAGGAGTGATGGATCACCCATCTAATGGAGAAGCATGGAAGCACTTTGATTGAGAGTATCCAGATATTGCTTTTGATCCGCATAATGTCAGATTGGGTCTCTGCTCCGACGGTTTTACCCCATTCAGACTTTCGGGATCCAAGTATTCGTGTTGGCCTATGATCGTCACCCCGTACAATCTACCACCTTGGATGTGCATGAAGACTCCGTATATGTTCCTCACCGTTATTATCCCAGGTCCGAACAATCCGAAAAGAAACATCGATGTATATTTACAATCATTGATTGATGAGTTGAATCATCTGTGGGAAGTAGGTTCCAACACGTATGATGTATCTAGAAAATAAAATTTTCAGATGCGGGCAGCACTTTTGTGGACCATCAACGACTTTCTAGCCTATGGAATGTTATCTGGATGGAGCACGCGTGGTCGTCTTTCATGTGCGTATTGCATGGACAGCACTAAGGCTTTCCGTTTGAAACACGGAGGCAAACCGTGCTTCTTCGATTGTCATCGACAATTTCTGCCGAAGGATCATCCGTACCGGAGGAACATGAATGCTTTTCGTTTTGGTGTTGTGGAGAAGGCTAATCCCCCGCCAAGGTGGCCCGGATACACAATATAGAAAGAGGTAAAAGATTTACCAAGAGCTATTAAGCAGCCTGCTACGGGCTACAAGTGTGACGGATTTGGTCGCACTCATAACTGGACGAAGAGGAGTATATTCTGGGATCTTCCATACTAGAGCACCAATCTGATTAGGCATAACCTTGATGTCATGCATATCGAAAAGAATGTGTTTGACAACATAATTAATACTATAATGGACGTAAAGGGGAAGACGAAAGACAATCCAAAGGCTAGATTGGACTTGGAAGAAATATTTAGACGTCCTGTATTGCATTTGATAGAGGATGGGAATGGGAAGTTGAAGCAGCCTAAGGCAATTTTCTCACTGGAGAAGGAGGATAAAGTGAGGCTTTGTAGGTGGATTCAAGGTCTGAAATTTCCAGATGGGTATGTTTCGAACTTGAGAAGATACGTCGACTTCAAGGAGAACAAACTGACAAGTATGAAGAGCCATGATTGTCCCGTATTAATGGAGCAGTTAATTCCGATTGCATTTCAGGAATTCTTACCGCAGGCAGTTTGGGATCCATTCACGGAGCTTAGCATATTCTTCAGGGACCTTTATTCTAAGAAATTGCTCGTTGATCGTCTAGAAAAGCAAGAGAAGGATATTGCGGTAACACTGTGCATGCTAGAGAGGGTGTTCCCTCCTGGATTCTTCGACTCTATGGAGCATTTGCCGATTCATCTTTCCTACGAGGCACGTGTTGGTGGACCCGTCGCATATCGATGGATGTACCCGTTCGAGCGATATTTGAATCAACTAAACAGAAAGGTGAAAAATAAGGCTCGGGTCGAGGGTTCTATTTGTGAAGCCTATATTCTCGAGAAGATTACAAATTTCTGCTCCTCCTATTTCAAACCTCATATTGCTACGAATAGAACGAGGGCTCCAAGAAATGACGACGGATATCAATAATTTAATGATAGAATACTGAAAGTATTCAATGCGTCCGGAAAGCCTTCGGGGAAAATGAAGAAGAGATATTTGAATGACGAAGAGCTAAGGGCTGCTCAGTTGTATGTATTACTCAATTGCGACGAGGATGAAGTGGAGAAGCTAGAGGGGTAAGTAACTTCAGGATGATGAATTTACGTCATCTCAATGTAATAGTATAAGCTAATATTATTGTACTAATCGGCGGTTGCTTCGTTGTTTTCCAGCACATATAATGATAAGTTGAGGCTGGTTAGACCCTACCTAACAGACGAAGCATTAGAACAAGAAATGAGACATCATTTTTCTTCTTGGTTGAGCGAATATGTAAGTAGCTCGGTAATTACTGGCCTCTTCTAATGCAACTGCGCAATAAATAACTTATTATCTCTTCTTTGATATTCAGGTCGATCGTCTAATTTCATCCGAGATTGAATTAATGAGAACTCTTTCCAAGGGACCAATTACTTTTGTTAAAATATGGCCAAGTTACTGTGTCAATGGACTTTCGGTTCAAGTCGACAAATGCTCCGATCAGAGATAGCTTCCTGTATCTTGATTCCACGAAAAATAGTTGTTGTGTATCAAGTCTTCGAACTACAAAGACGTCAATCCAGGAAATGATTTCTTTGGCATCTTGTGAGAGATTGTGGAGTTGTCATATAATAATGGCAGAGAACCTGCAAAGATCGTGTTGTTCAAGTGTGAACGGTTCGATCCGATTGAAAATCAAGGTTGGAAAATTGACAAGCATGGTCTTGTGGATATAAACTAAAAGCGTAGATATCAAGGCTACGAACCGTTTGTCCTAGCTACGATCCAAGGTTGGATCACCCCTGATCAGTGGAATGCGATGAAGGCTCGATTCGACGAGCCAAGGTACAAGGAGAAGTCGGAGAAGGCCAAGGCGGCTAGGCAACATGCCTCGAAGTGGTACGGTGGGTCGATTTCGATGACGGAACATTTCTGTCGTCTGGTATGTCTTTCTCTTTTAAAAATATTATTTTAATGCAAAACTGATAAATTATTACTAAGATAATATATTTAGTTACAGGTAAGGAAGGTCGGTAACGCCGACATGGTGACCATCTTCCTGGCCACCCATCGAAAGGGCGAAGGCCTTATTGACGAGAGGGCCGAGCAGACCTATGTAAGTATTACAATATGTTATCTTAATTTAATACTTCGTGTCAATTTTAATATAACTTAGTAAATATGATGCAAATAAATATTCATGTAGTTAGTAATAATAAGTACATTAATTAGAAATTAGAAATTATAGAATACTATTCATACTTTCTAGGCCGAGTATTAGAGGCTGCGGGAACGGACGGCTGCTAGTACACCTAATGCAGGAGAGGCCGGTACTTCCTCCCAGCCCACTCAAGCTCCGTCGGTGGACGAGCTGTGGATGACCGCCACTGGTGGACTCCATAGGGGTACCTACTACGGTACGGGATCCTATGGCGCCCTAGTTGCGACCCAGTCATCTAGGGCATCTCCTGCTAGTGTGCATGGTCCACAGCCATCCCAGGAGTTTACCCGAGTCTACCAGATGATGGAGTCTCTCCGTGACGACCTGCTACGACGGATCGAGGAGCAGTCTCAGCACCCTACGGACGATCCTATGCTGCTAGCACGATTGGATGCGCTCGACCGCGACATTATGGAGCTCATGGAGACGACTGAGAGGACAGAGCACAGCGTTGGAGGGTTAGAGCGCACGGTGACGGAGCTGTAGACAGCACAGGTGACCATGACTGATAGGCTGAGATTGGTGACAGATTCGATGGTCCAGAGCAGTGATAGACTGTTATCTACCATGGATTCATACCACCAGCGACTTACAGCGTTGGAGCGTGCTGGTCCTCCGGGTGTACCTTCATCATCGTCGACTCTGCCGCCTCCACCACCTTCTTTATCGATACCGACTCCACCGACGTCACTGCCTGCTCCATCGGTATCGATTTCACTTGAGGAGTATGAGTTGTTCTTATCCCTTCGTCACGGCGGTGCCCCTCCTGTACCAGATCCCTTGTAGTCCTAGTTAGGACTGTTTGTTTGTGTTTGTTTGATCCTTTGTTTGTGACTTAGATATTTGTTAGTTGTGTAGACTTGGATGTTTGGATCATATTTGTTGGGTCCTGTTCTATTTGTTGGTTGTGTGTAGACTTTGGTTATTTGGTTGTAGACTTTGTTATTTGGTGTAGACTTGGTTATTTGGATATTTGTTGGATCCTATTCTATTTGTTGCCTGCTACATTGTGTTATACTGTTGTTTATGTTATTATTCGTTTCAATTGGATGTTAATGTGCTTCTGTGGTTTACATTTACTGGTGTTGAGTGTTCCACCGAAGGGGTCGGCGAACCCAGGGAGAAAAGGATATATGTTATACTGTGTCTTTATGGTTATCTTTTTAAATTACAAGGAGAAAAGGACATTCTGTATTTTATTTTATTTTTTTTTGCAGATTTACCGACGTTTACCGACGTCCACCGACGTACGTTTGCGTCGGTAAACGTCGGTAAATCTGCAAAATTTTCCAGGGTACCGACGTTTACCGACGTCCATATACGTCGGAGACCGTCGATAAACGTCGGTGAACGTCGGTAATAATCCCAGGAATTACTGACATTTAGTGACATTTTAAACGACGGTAAACGTCGGTAAGTTTCCAGGATTTTACCGACGTGTAGCGACTTTCAACACGTCGCTAATCCACCGACGAAACGATGGTAGGCGTCGGTAATATCCCAGGATATACCGACGTAAATATACGTCGGTAAACGTCGATATTTGTGACGTTCGGCGACGTTTTAATGATCAGCGACTTACGTTTCCACGACAAGTCCAAAACGTCGGTAATTGCGTCGGTAAATATTTTAGCGACGTAATTTGTCGTTTTAGCGACGTCTTTAGGCATCGCTAAAATGACTTATTCTGGTAGTGGTCTTATCCTTGCCGACTTCGCGCTCCTTCGCACCCCACCAATGATGGGCATTTCCCTCTAGCTGAGTCCTTACGACAGTCATCCACAAGTCAACAGGTAGCTGTGAAGCCTCCAAATTCTTCTGTGTGCTGGCTATCCAGTCTGATATCTCCTCCAGGCTCTCATTCCCCTTGAAGGGTTTCGGATCCATCTGACGGTACCTTCAAATGCTGCCCGTCTGCTGAACTGGTGCTGGGCTGGTGGTGGTGCCGGTGCTGGAACTGTCACTCTCCAAGGCACTCATTAGAGTCTGCTTCATAGACTCCGTCTGTTGCCACTGTTGCTATATCATCATCTAGAAGAACTGAAACATCTGGGGCTGTCCCTCCGGCTGTGGCATCTGGGGTGGAATGGGTGCATACGACATCTGCTACGGGTATGCTTCCTGCGGCATATGGAGAGGATTGGGTGCATATGGCATCTGCTGTGGATATCCTCCCTATGGCATCTGGAGAGGATTGGGTGCATAGGGCACCTGCTACTGGTAGGCTTCCTGCGGCATCTGTGAAGGGAAGGAAGGTGGTGGAGGCAAAGGGTTCTCCTCATGTCGCATCGGCATCTGTGACGTCTAGCCCTCCTGGTGCATTGGTATCGGCTGTGGTGCGAACCCTACAGGAACGGATGGGGTCATCGGAACGGTCTAAACTCGTCCAGGAGTCTGGATCCCCATAGGATCTGGAGTCCTGTCATCACTCGATGTCGTGTCACATGCCGGTAGGGCACCATAAGCTGTGCATCCACTGCGCAGATGCATCTCTCTAAAATAGACAAAATTCTATTACAAAAGGGACCACTACTAAAATCTGCTCTATTAGCGACGTAGTTCAGCGACGAAATAAATAACGTCGCTAAATATTGAATATAGCGACTTCTTTTAATAGACATCGCCAAACATCGCTAATGTTTTAATATATCCCGTTCAAAACTTTATTTCCCCCTTCTCTCTCTCCCAAAAAGTTTTCCAAAACTTTTCCCTCTCTCCTCTGACGAATCCCCCCTCCTCGCCGACTCCCTCCTCCTACGAAGCCCCTTTCTCGCCGACTCCCTCCTCCGACCGAGCCGCCCTCATCAGGTAAACCCTAACCCTAGCCCTAGCTATCTAGACACAAACACGGACATAAATGCGGGCACGGACACAAACACGAGAATCCTAACCCTAGCCCTAGGTTACACAAGAACCATAACCCTAACCCCAGCACAGACACAGACACAAATATATATATTTTGTGCCTATATATATAGCAATATATATATATATATATATATATATATATATATATTTTATATATAATATATATATATATATATATATATATATATATATATATATATATATATGTATATATACATAGCAATATATATATATATATATATATATATATATATATATATATATATATATATATATATATATATATATATATATATATATATATATATATATATTATATATATATAAAATATATATATATATATTTTTATATATATATATATATATATATATATATATATATATATATATATATATATATATATATATATATATATATATATATATAATTATTTGAAGACCTCATCAACAAAATCAGAAAGAAACTGGCAGGGTGGCACAATGCCACCCTATCGCTAGGTGGGAAGATGATCCTCGTTAATCACATGCTCACATCCATCCCCATATACACCCTCACTGCGTGTTCCGCCCCTAAGAACGTGCTGACCTCGATCGAGCACATCTTCAGCAACTTCTTCTGGGGACACATCGGCGGCCATGTCATGTATAGTTGGGCCAGCTGGGAAACCATGGCTAAACCTACTGGGGAGGGCGGATTAGGGTTCTCGAAACTTTTCCACATCGTTGACGCCTTATCGATGAAGCTGTGGTGGAAGATTCGTACGTGTAGCAATTTGTGGACGAGATTCATGAAGGCTAGATACTTCAAGCACATTCATCCATCACAGGCGACTGCCAACTGTAGATCTTCCGCGGCATGGCGGTGCATCATCAACGGACGTACTATGGCCGAACCGATTCTCCATCTGCGCCTGGGCAACGGAGAATCCAATACCTTCCAAGAACGCTGGGCGGAAGACACCTTGCTTCACCGCCTCCGGAGGTGCCAGAGCACAGCAGGATTAAGGACCTATGGGATACGAGGAGGGACGAATGGGATTGGGACAATATCCGAGATTGGGTTGGCGAGGAAGCGACAGACTGCATCCAAAGTCACGGGCTGAAGCTGACCCAGATATTGACAAGCTCCATTGGTCGGCGTGTCAGGCAGGCGAATTCTCTGTTCGCTCTGCCAGACAGTTTGCCCGCGGCCCGGGAGTGCCCTCTCCAGTCAGTGCCGCTTTCTGGCAGAATTGTATCCCCAAGAAATGGTCCATCCTGATCTGGAGAGTCATCAGGAAAAAGCTCCCGACAGACGACGTTCTGTACTCTATTGGATTCAGTTTAGCCTCCGCCTGTAATTAATGTACAGCTCGTAAATCAGAAACTTTTGACCACATCTTCAGCCAGGGCGATCTTCCCGCTCAGGTCTGGAACGCGCTATCTCAGCGTTGCAATCAGGATCAGGTGGGCAGAAGCCTCAACGATCTCTTAGCTGGGTGGGCGCTTGCCTCCATGGCCACAAGATCGTCGCGGCTGCTGCCACATGGGTTTTATGGAAGAATCGCAACAAGGCCAGGTTTGAGGGCAACCGTTTCAACACGGATAGGCTTATCCGGGAAGTGATCAGGTAGTGCCGGAAGATTCGTAGCGTTTGTTCGCATGAACAGACTGGTTTCTGGGAGTCTCTCCTCGTCTAGGCCCCCAGTTTCGTTTCTTTTTGTTGGTATACTTGTATAGGCGTCGACATTTGCTGCCTTTAGTATACTTGTACAGGCTTCGGCATTTTGAGCCTTACTGAATAAATGGGAGAGTTTTTGGTATATATATATATATATATATATATATATATATATATATATATATATATATATATATATATATATATATATTTTATATATATATATACATATATATAATATATATATATATATATATATATATATATATATATATATATATATATATATATATACACATTCACATTTAACATATACATATATATAGAGAGGTAAGCTATATATATACATTCACATTTATATATATACATTCACATTTAAATATATATATATATATATATATATATATATATATATATATATATATATATATATATATATTTTTATATATATACATTCACATTTAAATATATATATATATATATATATATATATATATATATATATATATATATATATATATATAAATATATATATATATATATATATATATATATATATATATACACATTCACATTTAACATATCCATATATATAGAGAGGTAAAGCTATATATATAGGCACAACCACATATGTATATATAAAGGTAAAGGAAAAATAGCATATGTATATGAGTGTGTGTGGGGTGTGTCAAGACATGTGTGCAGTAAAGTATATATGTGTGAGTGTGTATAGAGTGGCAGGTTAGGGGTGTGTGTCAACATATGTAGAAGTGTGTGTATAGAAAGAGAGATGTGGCAGCATATAGATGGGTATACAGTAGTGAAGTGTCAAAATATAGTGAGTGTCAACATACTGTTGTGAAGTATGAATGGAAGCAACATATGGGCAGCAGGAAAATGTGTGTGTGAGTGTGGACAGGTGTGTGTGGGGACAGTGAGCAGTGAAGTGTGAAAGGAAAAATGAAATGAATAAACATAGTGTTCTCAGTTTTGGCGGTTAAACATTTTGTTCTCAGGTTAACATGGTATCTCAGTGAACAATTTCATATATCTACTAAAATCGAAATTCAAAACCATATTCAAACACATATGAACTCAGTTACAGTTTTACTCAACTCAGATTACATACTCGAGTATCAGTGAAAACAGTTTAGGAATTTGAAAACTAAAAATCAAATGAAGACCCGAAAAGTTCACATTACATTGCAAAACTCAAGTATCAGACAAAACCATATCTTCATAATCAATCCCAACCAAATTCAAAAATCAAACCCAAAGTCTATTTGAACTTGAAACCAGTTCTTCGAGTATCAGACTGTATTAGTGAGTTCATTTCAAAAATACCAAATTGAAATCCAAACTCAATAAAACCTAAAAATAGTTGTACAGAAGTGTTCCCCATATGTGCACGTGTCAAAGGGGGGTATGCATGTCTAAACATTGGATACAAAGGTGTCCAAACAAAGAATAACAAAATATCAGTACATACCAGAAAACCAGTATCGTGCAATAGGGTCAGGTCGAATTGGACACGACACAGTGTGCCATTGGCCACGTGCTCGTGTCCACATAGAGAGTAGGGGTAGGGATTCGTGTCTATCACCTTGAATTGGATCCACAAGTCGTGTGTCCAAGATACCAAGGCGTATCAGAGTCGAATTTATGATTGTGCACGTACAGTCCAAATCCCGTGCACGTGCGATTACGTGTCCGACATGCATCCAGCCGACACGAAACTTGAGGGAGGGCTTGTCGGTGGTTGCCCCCACCTCTGTGTCAAGTGGTTCATGTCCAGGTGTCCAATTTGTGTAGGTATTTATGAAACAAATTTGTGCCTATTGGATAATTGTGTGTCCTTCTTTGCAGAATTATTTTCAAATGGATATGAATTACTACTTGTGGTGTTGTTCATGGATGTACAATCGTCGTTCTGATGATATGTGCGGTGTACGAGATGAATACATAACGGGAGTAGAGCAGTTCCTGCAGTTTGCCAAGGCTTTCCCTCAGTACATGGACGACACCAAAATTAAGTATCAGTGTGTGAAATGTCATAACGTGAAATATTATCCAGAAGTGGTAGTGACATATCATTTGTACTCGAGGGGTTTCATGCCTAATTACTATCAGTGGACCGTACACGGAGAACTTGTATCTTTAGCATCAGAGCTGAAGCCTTATGTTGAGCCGTATATGTATGCAGGACCTAATTTTGTTTCAGATAATCATGCATACGACGACGGGTGCATGAACATGGTTTTCGACGCTGCAGGGCCTAGTTTCGTTCATGATACAGCTGAGGAGGCACCTAATATCGATGCTGCAAAGTTCATGGAGTTGTTGGAGAATGCAAGGACTCCATTTTATCCTGGTTGTGAGGACCATTCACCGTTGGAGGTGGTTACAAGACTGTTGAAAATTAAGTTAGATTTTAACATGTCGCAAGAATGCTACAACCGAGTGTTGGAGTTGATTATGGAGATCTTGTCGGTGGGAGCTAAGTTACCTAAAGACTTCTACCGGTCTAAGAGGATGGTGAGATCGCTCTGGATGGGATACGAAAAAATCGATTCTTATCGCAATGGGTGCTTGCTGTACTACAAAGACGACAAGGACGCAGATGTATGTAGATTTGTGTCAAATTTGAGAAGATGTGTCGATCCGAAGAAAAACAAATTGACGGGTATGAAGAGCCACGATTGTTACGCATTCATGGAGAGGTTAATTCTGATTGCATTTCAGGAATTCTTATCGCAGGAAGTTTGGGATCCGTTGACGGAGCTTAGCATATTCTTCAGGGATCTTTGTTCTAAGAAATTGCTCATTGATTGTCTAGAAAAGAAAGAGAAGGACATTGCGGTAACACTGTACAAGCTAGAGAGGGTGTTTCCTCCTGGATTCTTCGACTCTATGGAGCATTTGACGATTCATCTTTCCTATGAGGCACGTGTTGGTGGACCCGTCGAATATCGATGGATGTACCCGTTCGAGGCGACATTTGAATCACCTAAAAAGAAAGGTGAAAAATAAGGCACGGGTCGAGGGTTCTATTTGTGAAGCCTATGTTCTCGAGGAGATTACAAACTTTTGTTCGATGTATTTCAAACCTCATGTTGCAACTAATAGAATAAGAGCTTCCAGAAACGACGACGAAGATCATGAATGTAATGATACAATACTGAAGGTATTCAATGCTCCAGGAAAGCCATCGGGTAAAATAAAGAAGAGATATCTGAACGATGATGAGCTAAGGACTGCTCATGTGTATGTATTACTCAACTGCGACGATGATGAAGTAGAAAAGCTGGAGGGGTAAGTAATTAATACGTCTATATTATTTTAATAGTGTTGATTATTAGACTATTACATTAATTAAACGATGTTGTTTTCAGCATATTTAATGATGATGTGAGGTCAGGTAGGCCACACATAACAGAAAAAGAACTAAAATAAGAAATTAGGCGTTATTTTCTATCATGGTTGAGTGCATATGTAAGACTTGAGAACTCGGTAATTACCTTTCTGTATATGAACTTGAGAATGAGCTTAATTCTTTTTTCGTGGTATTTAGGTCGATCGTCTAAACGCAAGACTTGAGAATGAGTCTGTTAGAACGCTAGCTAAGGGACCAATTTATGCTACAAAAATATGGCCGAGCTACTGTGTGAATGGGTTTAGGTTCAAGTCAACAACTTGTCCGATCAGAGACAACTTTGTGGATCTCGATTCCACCAAAAACGGTTGTTTGTGTATCAGATCTTCGAACTACAAAGATGTTGATGCGGGCAACGATTTCTATGGTGTCCTACGAAAGATTATGGAGCTGACATATAGTTATGGAATAGAGCCTGCTAAGATTGTGTTATTTACGTGTGATTGGTTCGATCCGATTGAAGGTCAAGGTTGGAAAGTAGACAAGCACGGTCTTGTGGATATAAACTATCGGCGTCGATATCAAGCCTATGAACCATTTGTCGTATCAAGTCAGGCTCAGCTCGTGTACTTCACAAATTATCCTAAACGGGGAACAACAAGGTCGGACTTGTGGGAAGTATACAAGACCAAAGCTAGAAATACCTTTGAGGTTGACGATATAGCTTATCAAGATGATAAACTACCTCTTGTAACAAATATTATAGAAGTGGATACGACGGAAGTTCCTCATTACACATCTAATTGTGTAAAAGAAGTAGAATTATCTGAAAAGGAAGATGCAGATGAAAGTGAAGATGTAGATGAGGAAGAAGAAGATGAAGAAGAAGATGAGCTAAATGAACAAGATGAATTTTTAGAAGAGGATTAAATCTGTACGTTTGTTTTATCATCATATTTGACACTTTAGTGACTATAATATTTTTTTAAAAACTGTGATGTCTATCATATAAATATGTATATTTGTTTTATTGTCATATGTTATTATCAGGTATGACTAGACCCGGACGACGCGAAGGATATTATGTTAGGCAGTCCCGTGTGCGTCAGGTTGGGGATGCAGATTTCGTACCCTCATCCTCATCTCTGAGTACGCCAGTGTATCGTTCTGTTCCCGGTCTATTACCGGGACAGGACAGTTCCAGCAGGTTGGCGACTCCTCCCTCGTCGTCCAGCATTCCTCCTGCGTCCAGCATTTCTTCTATCGACGGATCCATGGGGAGAGCCGACATCGAGTATATGGAGGACAGTGATCAGACTGATCCTGGTCAGGCAGGAGGTGAGAGCGACCCTCCATGCGCTCCCCCGGACGAGACGCGTATGGAGATTTGGACGGACGGGCCTACGAAGTAAGTTAATTAGTTAATGCATATTTTTCAAATGATTATATGTACATATATATATTTATGAAATTTATTATTGTATAGATATCGGCCTCCTGCATTACAGAGACAGCTGGGGTTATTTCTGAGACAGAACTACGGTGGGCCTTGGATTAACTACTTAGATGCTTCCGCAGATAGGAAGGCCTTTTGGTTGGCCCACTTCAAGGTAAAAAAATTATTTATTTTTAAATTTTAATAATCATTTGTGTATATTATACAATTCTGTATATTTTACTTCTTGTAGAGGACCTATTTCTATCTACCACACCGGGCGGCGAAGATCGAGGCCCAATTTTCTGCCGTCGTAGGCAAGCTCATCCGTGATGCGATCCACGACCAGAAGTCTCGTGATCGCTCCGGAAAGCCAATCCATGGTTGGATCACTCCAGAGCAGTGGACTACGTTGAAGGCTAGATTCGGCGAGGCCAGGTACCAGGAGCGGTCTGACAAGGCCAAGGTGGCGCGGTCGAGCGCCAGTAAGTAGTATGGTGGCTCCATTCCTATGACGGAGCATTTTTGTCGTCTGGTATGTTTCCTTTACTGGACATCATTTTATATATAGTTGGATAGAATGTTTAATACTAATAATAGATAATATATTTTAACAGGTTAAAAAGGGTGAGGACCCCAACATGGTGACCGTCTTCCTGGTCACCCATCGAAGGGCTGGAGAGTTTATTGACGAGAGGGCGACGCAGGCATATGTATGTTCTATTCTTTATATTAATTTACTACAATTTAGAAAACAAGAAAATAGATATCAATATTGACTTTAGCAAACACTTAGACGTTAGCAAACATTGTTCTAGGCTGAGTTTCTTCGACTACAAGAGGAGGCGGCTACTGCTTCTAGTGCGCCAGCAGAGGGAGGGGCTGGTACTTCCTCCCAGCCGCCTATAGCTCCATCGCCGGACGACCTCTGGATGACCGCCCTTGGTGGTCTTCAGAAGGGTACGTACTACGGTACGGGATCCTACGGCACCTATTTTGCTTCAGAGTCAACCCAGGCCCCCTCTGTCAGTGCGCAGTCTCCAGCTACGTAGGCGTCATCATGAGCTCACGATATTGGTCGTCAGATCGACGAGCTGCGTCGCGAGTTACAGCAGATTTCTGATCACCATATCGCAGAGCGACGATCCGACGATCCGATGATCACCGGACGATTTAATGCGGTCGAGCGCAGTATACAGGGGCTGATGAGTCTGCAGCAGGCTACAACTGTCAGCTTGCATACGCTCACCGAGTCTACGGAGCACACAGAGCGTAGACAGGTCGTGCTAGAGGGATCGCAGAGGACCGTGGATGCCTCACTCACCCAGCTACATACTTCTCTTGAGGAGAGTACTCAGAGGATGGTGAGTACCCTTGCTGCGCATGGTGATCGACTGCGAGAGCTGGAGCAGATACGTCCTCCCGGTCCAATGACGGCGCCGACTCCAGACGTTGTACTGCCTCCTACTGCCCCTGTGGTGCAGCTCATACAGGAGCAGTACGAGTTCATGCTATCTCAGATGTGCAGCAGGGGTCCTCAGTAATTTTATTAGTTTTTTATGAGTTGTATGTATTGGCCCTATGGACAAATTGTTTATTGGTACACTTGTTTATACACTTGGTGGGAGACTTTTTATCATATCCTATTTTTATTTGACTCTATTGGATGTTTGTGATAATGTGTGTCTGTGAAGTGCAGTATGCAGGATTTGAATATATTTATGTTGTGATGATGTTTGTGATGATATAAATATAGTTTGTGATGATGATGTTTGTGATCATATAAATATGTTGGTGGGAGACTTTTTTTTATGTTTGTGATCATATAAATATAGTTTCCAGATTAGTGTTTAAACTGTATAGAAAGTGCAGTGTGCAGGATTTAAAAACTTTATATATTTTTTTAAATATTTCCAGCATATTAGCGACGGTTTGCGACGGTTTTGCGATGCAAAAATACGTCACAAAGATGTATCGACACGTTGCTAAGTTTAATCGAAGACGTCGCTAACAGTATCGGCACGTCGCTAAACGTCGCTGAACGTGCTGACGTGGCAAACCTTGCCATGTCACTACATGCGATGAATAGACGTCGCTAAATACGTCGCTAAGTTGGCGACGTTTTAGCGTTGTAGACAATTCGTCACAACAGCGACGATAGGCGACGAAATTTTGTTCTGCGACTAACTTTTCGGCGACCTACTTTTTTCGTCGCTAATTACGGCGCTAAATATATTTAGCGACGTATTTTTACTTATTAGCGACGTTTTTGGACGTCGCTAATTCAGCCTATTCTGGTAGTGGACAGAAGGAATCACGATGCAAGTAAATTAACAATAGAGTACGAGAGGATTCAAGGGCGATAATCAACAAGTGGATGAGATCCTAACACTGCTAATCCTAATCGCAGGCTCAAATCGGTACAGTAACGTAACCGAACGATAAACGAGACATGCATGGGCCACCACTAAAACCATGTCACACCCCACTCCGAAATATACGAGATTGTGCATACTTGGCCAGCTGATACAATCTAGAGTGACCTGCCCAATTTAATGGACTCACTTAGGCGTACTACGCTGTAAAAGTAACTAACCAACACAGGCAAACATCTAAATCTCATCCACATAAATCATAAAGAAAAGTACTAAAATAAAAGCAGAGTAGTCTGAATATCCAAATACAACTAAATGGAAATATAAGTCTAGAAGAAACAATCCCACAGTACATCAGAATGGAAATACAAAAAAAGAAAGATAACTAGCTAAGAGCAACAGCTATCTAGATAATGAAACTCTCAGCCAAGGTAACAGCAAACCCTAATTAATGGAACTCCTCAGGCAACACCTCGTAGTCTTCTGCAAAGTCTCCCGTCTCAGCTCTGGAACCATATATCGTCGAGTATAGGTGCTCATCGGGATCTGGAAATAAACTAGGTCCTCAGGGGACAACAAGATACAAATAGGAACATGCCAAGAAGTAACTACTGATATAAGCATAAGGTGGTGTGCTAACTAGTCTAAGTGAATGCATATGAAAACAACTTTGGAACATATGGGTGGATAGATAAGGAAATAGCATCGAGTCACGGGCCGATGTCAGATCACGAGCCGATGTAAACATACAAGATGTAACACCCAGTTTTCCAAATAAGGGTAATTTTGAAATTTTATAATTATAATCATTTAATAATGATATTTAAATCATATTGTGATTTTTGGCGATTTTTAATTAATTTTTAAAACTATTTAAAATATTGAATTATGATTTTGGTGGTTAACTAGTTAAACCCTAGAATTGCCAAGCCTAGTGACTAACCATGACCAAGGGAGCATAGTCGTGTGATTAGGATGACTAATTACTAGTTTTTAGCCTACGGGTATTTTGGTCATTTGACAGTTTTGTGAAATTGTAATTTGCATTAATTAAATTTTATGCTAATCTTTTAGTTAAGCCTTAACCTAGAAGTCTAGACTAATCCAGTTTAGTCTTGAGGTTAGAATCATGGTTAGTAGCTATTCACTAGATTCCAAGAATTTAAATATCTAGTTTTAGCCTTGTAAGATATTTTAGAGTAGATATTATTGAATAAAACCTAGTTTTCTTCATGACCTTTGATCTAGACTTAATAGCTAAGTTAGAATCATGGCCACACATTGTGAACCCTAGCAAAACCTTAATTCTTACACTTATGGCCAGCCTAGGGATCCCCCTCCATCACTATATAATCCCTCTCAAAGTTTAGTTGCCTCTTTTTTATTCATCCCTTCATTTTACAAAAGCTAGGTTTGTTCTTCATTAAATCCCTTCCTATTTTAATCAATATTTATCCTTTTCCATTCAAACTTCTTCCATGGTGACCTAATTAGTGTTCCCCTACTGTTGGTGGAGACTATTGACAGGTTTGACACAATTTGGAGCCTTGAGCTAGCTAGAGGAGATCTCCTTCTTGAAGTTTTCATTGAGGAAGACACCTATAGGTAACTTACTATTCCCTCCATCAAATTTTGATTTCTTTGCATGGTTACAAGCCCTAGGTGTCCGCTTACTGTAGGGATAGGGTTTTCAAGCTTTCATGTCCTTTACGTGTCCGTATCGGACACGTATCAGTCAGCAGTCGTAGGTGTTCGACGAAATGCTACAGTGGGCATTTTGATCGTATTTTCAGAATGTATTTGAATAGAAAAAATAGGTCTTCATGTTGCTTATGGATTTCTACTCGACTGAGGTGATTTTGTGTCGAGTCTGAGTCACACTGGACTCGTGGATACAACCTCGCGCGCGGCTAGGGCTTCCCCTGCTGCTCGAGGCCCTCGTGCTCAATGCACAGGCCACGTGGCGAGTTGTGGTTGGACTCAGAAGAGGGGGCAGTGTCTGCGAACCAGTTCCCCAAGTCTTGTGTCCAGCGGAGTTGTGTCGGACACGCGAGGTCACGTGCACTGGTCACACACGCGCGCGCGTACAGGCATAATCACGTTCTGATATGCGAGCCGTGTCCACTCAGGACACGACATGGTCGTGTCATGTTGTGTCATATGTGTAGCCCTAACACGTGGACTACACGTGGGCATGACCACGAGACCCCACGTGTCGTGTGTCGCGTCCTACGCGCGTGTGCACGCGTTCACGATATTGTGCAACACTGGTGCACCCCACGTGTTTGTAACGTGTTGGACACGCCTATGTCATATTTTCTGGACATGAGAGGACTCTCAAGACACGTGTACATATGCTACACTAATTACCAACCTAATTCCCATTAATTAATTGCTATTTTAATGTTGGAATGGGAAAATCCCCATTCGACTAATACTCTAGTGTATCAGTGTTTTAATTTACTGTTCTTCATTTTTATTACATTTTAATGATTAATATCATGATTAATTAATGTGGTTCAGCTACTGTTGTATTAGGTAACATGTTAGGTTGTGAGAATTCATCATTTTGTGTTAAGATTGATGAAGGAGGATTCGATTTCAGAGAGTGAGTATTTGACTGATATAGTGATGTATCAGTGAAATTAATTCACTGTTCTCCATTCCCCTTTCATTTTAATCAATTGATATCATGTGTTTAGCTATAGTTTAATTTGCTAAACATTTAGATATCATGTTAGGTTTCAATTCTTGTTATTAGTTGGTTAATTAGATTCGAAATTCATTGGGATTGAAATCCATTGATACACTATTTTTTATTTCTAATCCTGAGTTTAATTGCAAATTACCTATTTTTAATGCTGTTAAATGGTTAATCTAGACTCCCTACATATGTATTAGGCTGTTGAGATTTTGGTTTATAATTTGTTTGAGGAATGGGTTTCGAATGTGGGATTGGGTTGCATGCTAACTGTTGATTCCTGCACACACAGGTTTTAATGTACACACACACACACACAAGGCAAATTCTGAGACACTCTTGAATACTGAGAATTGATTCCTGCACACTGTTTTGATTCCTGTACACATAGGATCATACACACACCTGTGCACTCTACACACACAAGCTCTACATTGCTATGTACACTGTTGGTTCCTGTTGACAACAGAGAACACTTACACACACTGTCACCTTGGTCATGAGATTCTTCATTGTAATTCACTGTTAATCCTAAACCTGAGAACAATAAATCAACACACACAAACTGAAAACTGTTTTCCCCTTTTCACTCACTATTTTGTAAATCTGTTACACACACATTCCTATTACAGTTACACACACCACCCCCTTAAACTCCTGTCACATGTGACCTAACATACACACACACACATATGAAATTGACACACTGTTTAACCCCATATTCCTGAGAAATGTTAACTGCTACACACATTCCTATCTAATACACACACAATCATTTCCCTCACAAACATACACCCACTCACATTGCCATGAGATGTCATCCCCCTCTCTATGTATATATAATACATATAGCTAATGTGTGTATGTATGTCTATATGTATATATCTAAATGTCTAACCTATGTGAAATGTGTAAGTGATAGTGTAATATGAAATAGATTGTAAAATTGCCTATGTGTAATGTGAATGTGTAAAATGATAGTGTAAAGTGAAAAGGTAAATTGAAATCAATATAATATTGCCTATGTAATGTGAGTGTAATGAATATATCCTAATATGGTATATGGGTGTATTGGCCTTGTGTATATGGCTCATGGCCTAGGTAGGATAGCCTATGGCATGTGGTGTGATACATTTGTGTATCACTAGGCTAGTGAGACTTGTATGGTATTTGGTTAGTTGACCTAAATTGACTTGTTAAGCCTAGGTTTGACCAACCTAGAATAGTTTGACCAAGTTGACCTTGTTTGACCTAGTTTGACTGCTAGGGTTGACTAGAGTTGACCAAAGGTTGACTTTAGCCTAGATTGACCCCAAACATCATGTAGTATTATAGCAGTCTATTTCATTATTTTAGACATGTTGTGACTTGTACTGTTCTGATTAGGAGCCAGACACCACTCCTCAGACAGTATTTTCTTTCGGACATTCAGGATATCAGGCGAGTATATTCTCTGACCGTTTCATACTTGCTAGGATTTATACTCTTGCTCTAGATTACTTTACTTGATACTGACACGTTGGTAGCACCGATTGGTACTATATGGATCTTTTCATGAGATGTTATCCCCCTCGGGAGCATCGGATACTGTATATTTTGTGCGTTTCACGAATCATCACGTATCTCTATGCTTTTACTGATTTACGAATCGCTTGGGACACATGTACTCTCATGTTCACAGAGCCATCATGAATCACCTTCACGTATCTCTCATTTTATGAGCCACGTGAAGTTCATGAATCTTAACATAACTTGAACAGATCCTTGTGTATTGATTGGGGATGGGGGAGTAGAAATAGGCATGTGAATAATATCCAAGTAGTTGTAGTCATGAATCACTCTTAGCTGTAGTCATGAATCTTCCTATGCCATTCACATGTCTATATTTTACTCTGACTCACTAGTCACTGCTAGTTCTCTATTTATTGTAGATATTTTCTTTCAGTTATCTCCTTTACTTCATATATTCTCTTTTCAGCGTTTCATGTATCTTACTCTATTGCATGCTTTATTTTCCTAACTTGATATGAACTGCGTGAGATGTATTGTGCTCGCTCCTATCCTGACTGGACTTGTTAAAAATATTACAGAGGATGAGAATGAGGCCCTATGCACCACCTATTATGGAGCAGGCTTAGACGACACCTGCGACCTGGTTCCTCTGGAGGACCCAGCTGCAGTACAGGATGCTACTCCCATAGTCTAGGCTAGATAGCTAGGCTTTATCTTTTTTTAGCATTGTTTTTCGACTTTCAGTTGTTGTTCTGAGATGTTGTATATGTTTAGAGACCTGTATTGAGCTGGATGTTTCTTGAGTTATCATCTTAGACACTTAGATTCTCTCTCTTATTGTATGACATTGTGGTTTTGATCTATCTATCTACCTTTACTATTCTGTATCTGCCTTAGATGTGATTGAGACTGTTCTGTTGTCACCTCCATTCGGAGTATATATACTGTTCAGGTACCTTATATTGTTAGATATTGTGAACTAGGACAGCGTTCTACCACCGGCACTGCAGCGTAGGCTGGGCGTTGTTACGTTTTCGTACCCTCACAGTGGGTACGGGTCGTGACACATTTTTAGTTGTGGCCCATACAGGTCGAGTTTATGTAGTGGTATTCGAACTAGAGTATCACTACAGCCTGCAGTAGGATTATGATATATTTTTGAAGGTACTCAATCACAGTTAGGATTCCATGAGAGATTCCTGGGACGACCCTTGAGAATCTTATTTAAACTTCAATTTGAAATCCTTTTCCTTGTTTTATTCGCTCTCATTCCTTAATTATTAAATTTGATTTTGATGGATCGTTGTTGATTTTGATTTTTCTATCGAGATGAATTTTATGGCCTGAGTTACGATATTTTCTGATAACATATGTTGACGGGAATAACAGGGATCGTAAAACGTCTACTTGATTATGGAACCTGTAGTTTATCGCAGCCATATTAGCTGGCTTGGCGGAAACATAGAGACTTGACTTTGGATGTACGTATCTTGGTTATGAGATTTGGAATTTCTCGCAGCTATACTAGTCGACAGAGCGAGAATTCCAGATGACATGATTATAGAGGTGCATGCCCAAGTTATGGAAGCTATCGTTTATCGCAGCCTTGCTTACTGGCATGGCGAAGACTCTGAGTAACATGATTTTGGACAGACGCATATGATTATCAGACTGCATCTTGAGAAGGTTTTAAACATATCATCTCTATCATACCCTTTTGTTGTTATTATTGTATTCTTTTTTTTTTAACTAAAGAAGAGATTTATTGAAGACAAAAGGAAGCCAGAAGCTCCAATAGGCGCTGGTTACACAAATCCAGGCGGCCTACAAAGTGTGGGGGGCCCCACAAAAAGCTAAAACCAAATGCTCCACATGGAGCAGCAAATGGCGTTCAAATTTCCAAAGGCCAACAAAATGTGGGGCCTCCACACCGACAAAAGCTAAAAAAGCTACTGAAGCTCCAAGGAGCACAAAATAATCACCTGGGAGCTAGCCCACGTGAGGAAGCAAAGTAAGAGAGTAGCAACACATGCCCACTCATAAACAAATAGACACAGCAACTTGAGACATACGTTGGAAGCAAACCAACGTAAAAATTAATCCTGAAGCAACACCCGCCAAATAGCAAAATGCTCCAGTAGCAGTTCACGAAATAGAATCTCGACGGCCGCCGAACCCAATAAAACGAAGAATTAGTGTACCAATCGCCGAAAATAGCTTATTATTGTATTCCATCATCAAATAATTTAGGAGTAGGGATATTTTAGTTTTGTATAGCTTATTCATATGTAGTTCTTTCATAGTGTAATGACATGATGACTTGTAGAGTGTCTGTACCCTAGAGATGATAGTTAGCATTGGTATTAGAATAGTAACCCATTGTAGATGATTCTCTATTATTTATAACACCTACCAATTTTCATAGAGGATGTTAGTCTGCTCGGCAGCCTTGATGATTTATTATTATTTCTCTTGTCCTTTCCAGTAAGGTACCCATGACCAGGGCCTGTCCTTGAGTATAGTTATAGTTCACCTAAGACTGAGAGGTCTATATATATAGATAGATTGCAGATGGTATTGGCATATGGGATATGGGTTGGTTGGTATCTATAGGCCATTGTTGTGTAGGCTTATAGACATGTTGTTTAGCCTATATTTGGTTCAGTATTATTTTAGTTAAGTTCTCCTTGAGATGAGTTTAGGCATGATAGATCAACCTTTATAGGCAGTGTGCAGACCCTTCACTAGATGTCCTGACCTTTGTTTATAAATTCAGTCTCCTTAGCATCATTTCCTTTTGCCTACATTGATGTTTTTGACCATTCATCCTTAGCCAAAATTCTGAGCATTTGTTCAGTTCCTTATAAGTTTAGTCTACTTTAACCCTTGATGATCAGTTATATATATGGATAATATAGATGATATACTTAGGATATATAATGGGTTGTTGTTCTTGAGCTTATGTATATATGGTATTGGGATTTGTGTGCTTAGATTATGGGTATTTAGTTATGGGTGACTTGATAAGATTGGGAAGTTAAGAGTTAGTCTATTATAGAGTTTTTCTTTTGCTAATCTCTAGTTGTCAACACCTAGATAGCTAGCATAGGCAAAACCCTAAGAAGTTGACCAGTTGATGACCAAGTATTTCGATGTTGAGAAATTGACTAGTGGTTGACCCTTGACTAGATACGACCTAGAAGGATTACTACCATTTTAATTTCGAGGACAAAATTTTTCTAAGGAGGGTAGACTTGTAACACCCAGTTTTTCAAATAAGGTAATTTTGAAATTTTGTAATTAATCATTTAATAATGATATTTAAATCATATTATGATTTTTGGTGATTTTTAATCAATTTTAAAAATTATTTAAAATATTGAATTATGATTTTGGTGGTTAACTAGTTAAACCCTAGAATTGCTAAGCCTAATGACTAACCATGACCAAGGGAGCATAGTCGTGTGATTAGGATGACTAATTACTAGTTTTTAGCCTAAGGGTATTTTGATCATTTGACAATTTTGTGAAATTGTAATTTGCATTAATTAAATTTTGTGCTAATCTTTTAGTTAAGCCTTAACCTAGAAGTCTAGCATAATCCAGTTTAGTCTTGAGGTTAGAATCATGGTTAGTAGCTATTCACTAAATGCCAAGAATTTAAATATCTAGTTTTAGCCTTGTAAGATATTTTAGAGTAGATATTATTGAATGAAACCTAGTTTTCTTCATGACCTTTGATCTAGACTTAATAGCTAAGTTAGAATCATGGCCACACATTGTGAACCCTAGCAAAACCCTAATTCTTACACTTATGGCCAGCCTAGGGATCCCCCCATCACTATATAATCCCTCTCAAAGTTTAGTTGCCTCTTTTTTATTCATCCCTTCATTTTGCAAAAGCTAGGTTTGTTCTTCATTAAATCCCTTCCTGTTTTAATCAATATTTATCCTTTTCCATTCAAACTTCTTCCATGGTGACCTAATTAGTGTTCCCCTACTGTTGGTGGAGACTATTGACAGGTTTGACACAATTTGGAGCCTTGAGCTAGCTAGAGGAGATCTCCTTCTTGAAGTTTTCATTGAGGAAGAACACCTATAGGTAACTTACTATTCCCTCCATCAAATTTTGATTTCTTTGCATGGTTACAAAGCCCTAGGTGTCCTCTTATTGTAGGGATAGGATTTGCAAGCTTTCATGTTCTTTACGTGTCCGTATCGGACACGTATCAGTCAGCAGTCGTAGGTGTTCGACGAAATGCCACAGTGGGCATTTCGATCGTGTTTTCAGAATGTATTTGAATAGAAAAATAGGTCTTCGTATTGCTTATGGATTTCTACTCGACTAAAGTGATTTTGTGTCGAGTCTGAGTCACACTGGACTCGTGGACACAGCCCCGCGTGCGGCTAGGGCTTCTCCTGCTACTCGAGGCATCGTGCTCATTGCACAGGCCACGTGGCGAGCTGTGTTTGGACTCAGAGGAGGGGGCAGTGTCTGCAAACATGTTCCCCAAGTCTTGTGTCCAACGGAGTTGTGTCGGACATACGAGTCACGTGCACTGGTCACACACGTGCGCACGTACAGGCAAAATCACATTTTGATACG